>CABHPH010119686.1:0-11642 GCA_902168325.1 Peromyscus nudipes
GGGCTGCTTAAGAGGAGAGAAAGCTAGCAAAGCAGAGCACATGTGCATGCCTGCATTCCCGTCTCTGTGCTCTTGACTGTGGATGTGAGGAAACTAGCTGCTTCAAGTTCTGCCTTGACTTCACCAAAATGATGGACTGCAACCTGGAATTCTTAACTAAAATAAACTCTTTCTCCCCCAAGTTGCTGTCTGGGTATTTTATCACAGCAACGGAAATGAAACAGGACAAGTGCCCTCCTCTGGGAGGAAGGCAGGGCCATTCCCCTGTCTCAGTTTCCCTCAGCCTATGTTTGCTGGGTGACCTTATTTGCTTCTCCATTCACACCGACTCTGCTTTCATAATCCCTTTTACCCTTTGTTCTGCCCTGGCTTCTTTTCCATCCTTTCCTTTCCACACTCATGCTTGGACCAATCCAGTCTGTCTGCTCTCATTCTGAGACAGCTGAGTCCAATACCGGACAACTCAGAAGCTGCGGCATCCGCATTAGTCAGGGCTCTCCAATAGCACTGAGCCAATGGGATATCTCCGGAGAGGAAAAGGTTTATTATAAGGAGCCTGCCGTTTCGATGATGCTGACACCCCAGGAAGGCTGGTGGCGTGGGATAAACTGAAGTCTGGGTCTGAAGGCCTGAGAGTCACTGGGGGCAGAAACGGACCATTTGCTCAAGCAGGCAGACAAGCAAATCCCACCCCCCACCCTACCCCCGCCCCTGGCCCAGTGCTCTAGAGCCTCAGCAGTTGGGGCAGGGCTCACAAACCGGAGAGCCACTTGCTTCACTCTGCCAACCATTCACATGCTACCCTCTTCTGGTATTACCCTCACTAACAACCTAGAGTGTTTAAGTGAGCATCCTGCTTTACCTGTGTTCTCAAGAGGGTTTGACTATCCTTGTCATGTGGGAAAAAACGTTCCACTCTTGTGAACATTTACTTCAAGTCTTCACTGGCTAAGCTTCTTCTTTCTTCCCAGGAGACAAATGTGCCTCCTCCCCTCAAGAATATCAGGGTCACAGAGCCTCAGGTCCTGCCTCTACATCCTCAGAGGCTCCTCCTCTGTTCTAGGCCATGGTTTCCATCCTTGCCCTACATTTCCCAGACCTACCTTGAGCTTCACTTTGCACATATAACAGAGCATGCTGGCTTCACGTTCTTCTTGCCTGCTTTCTCTTGATGTGGGACCCATCAGGATAGGCCACCTTTCTCCTTCATCACCTGCCTGTCCTATCCCTTTGGTAATTCTGTTACAGCATCAACTCTTGGCTGACTGGTGATTTCTCCCTCTTTGTCTTCTCCTCATTCTGTGACATCACCACCACGCCCTGATGCCTGACTTCCCTTTGCAACAATCTTTTCTTTCCTCTCCCTTAAGATCACAGCCTAGATCTCGGGTTTTTTTTTTTTTTACTACAAATACATCATGCCTAAAACCCCTTTTTCAAACACAGTTGTGTAGCGCAAATTCTAATTGGTCTTAATAATAAAAACCCAGAGTCAGATATCTGGGTCAATGCTGAAAGATCAGAGAAGTAAAGGAGCAGCCACAGCCACCTCTTAGCTCCTCAACTCCTCAGACTGAAAAGGGGGTGAGCTCCTGTCTCTGCCCGCCTTATAATCCTCTTTCCACCCAGCCATATCATTTCCTGTCTTCTGTCTATACAAACCTCCAGACCTCCATGGTTAACTAATGGCTAGCTCCACCCTCTGATCTTCAGGCAAGCTTTATTTTTTAGAGCACAAACAAAATATCACCACAACAGCAGCTCACACCTGTCTGTAACTCCAGTTCTAGGGGATCTGATGCCTACTTTTGTCCTCTATGGGCACTAGGCGTGCACATGGCACATATACATTCAGGAAAAACACTCCAACACCTTAAATAAAAATAAATAAATCTAAAATTTGAAAGCAAGTAGCAAAGTGGAGAAAACCTGTCTGCAACCTGTGTAATAAATAAAGAGCCAGTAGCTTTAAAAGAGCTATAAAACATAACAGCTGTAAACTGTAAAATACAAAAGTATATTGATTTTTAAATCAATAAGGAAAACATAAGGTGCCAACAGGAAAATGAGCCAAAGCAACACACAGCCAATCCACTAATGAAGAGCTATGACTGGCCTGTGGGCTTATGACAAGTTGGTAATACCACTATTAATCCAGGAAACGCAAATGATGGAACCATTTGTCACTGATGGTGACTGCTACCTCTCCCTTCTCCTTCTTTCTCCACTTCTTCCCACATCCTCCTCCTTCCTCCCACCCTCTTCCCTTTCCTCATTCTTCTTTTCAGATGATGTTGGGTATAGCTGAAGTTTTCCTGTGTCCACCCGACTCCTGCAGCCGCTCAGACCCAAGCAAACACACAGAGACTTATATTACTTATAAACTCTATGGCCATGGCAGGCTTCTTGTTATCTAGTTCTTGTATCTTAAAATAACCCGTTTCTATTAATCTAAAAGTTGCCACATGGCTTGTGGTTTACTGGTACTTTTACATCTTGTTTCCTCTGTGTCTGGCTGGTGACTCCTGACTCAGCCTTCCTGTTCCCAGCATTCTCTTCTCTGCTTGTCCTGCCTATACTTCCTGCCTGGCTACTGACCAATCAGCATTTTATTTATTAACCAATCAGAGCAACACATTCACAGCATATAGAGTGATATCCACAGCATACAGAGTGATATCCACAGCAGTTGGGGTTGATAAATTTATAGGAAAAGGGACTCTCATATTTCAGGCTTAAAGTAAAGAAAACATTCTGGAAGAATTAAAAAAAAAACCTTTAAAATTGTTCTTCCTTTCTGATACAAACAAAAAAAAAAACTTATTCCTGGGAATGTTTTTCTTTAGGAGCCAAATGGACAAAAAATAAGGATCTTTGTCCAGAGATGTTCAGAGCAGGAAGTTTGGAAACAACCACACTGAATAAAATAGGATTGGTTGATGCTGGATAGGCAGCACATGCCTGTAATCACTCCAGCTACTCTGGAGGTGAGGCAGAGGCTCTTGAGTTCAAGGTCAGTCTGGACAACTTAGTGGGACCATGTGTCAAATGAAATAACGAAAAGGGACTGGGATAAAATCCGTGGTAGAACCCTTGTTTAGCACATGTGATACCCTGGGACCACCTCTGGTAACACAAAATGAAAGTGAACCAAAATGAAACCACCGCAAGGCAGGTGAAATGAAGGAGGGACATATTCACAATACGCTATGATGCTTTAAAAAAATGAAACACTATTACATTTGTTGATATGAAAAGAGGTTCTACTTTTGAAAAAATGCATCAGAGCCCCTGGAAGGGCAGAAGAACCAGCTTGAGGCTGACGGGATGAGGAAAGAGAAGTGCAGTATTCAGAACCTGCTCTTTGACAGGTTATGGGGACAGAATCTTATATGGACAGAACCTCATAGAATTTAGACACTTAGGTTTGACAGTTCTGAGTTCAAATCTTGGAGGAACTGAGCCAACAAAGGTCATTTAGCTGGTTATGCTGAGACAAGGTGAAAAAGAATTCCTTACAATTTCCATCACAGCTTAGACAGAAACCTCTAGAAGCTTCCTAGGTGTCTGGTTAACTTTTGGTCAACTTGGCACAAGGTAAAGTCATCTGGAAACAGGGACTTTAATTGTGAAAATACACCCACCCCCATCAGAAAGGCCTGTAGACAAGTCTAGGGGTATTTTCTTGATTAATGGTTGATGTGGAAGGGTCCAGCCCACCATGGGTGGTTTCATCCCTGGGGCAAGTGGTCCTAGGTTGTATAAAGAAGCCATTTGAGCAAGCCATAGGGGAAAGAGCCAGTAAGCAGTGTTTCTCCAGGGCCTCTGTCTCAGTTCTTCCTTCCAGGTTCCTGCCTTGCACGCCTGCCTTGGCTTCCTTCAGTAGACGGACCTGGATATGGAAGCCAGATAAACCCTCTCCTCCCCATGTGGCTGTTGGGGATGGTCTTCAATCACAGCAATAGAAACGCAAACTTGGGGTCTTTTATCCCCTGCCTTGCTCTTTTTTCCTATTGCTTTGCCACTTTGTTCTGTCTTCATTAACCACAGGTACACTTGTCTCTCAGTACAGAGGACACAGATTATAAATTGTGGTATTTCTTTGCAACTGGACACTTTATATAAGGTGCTTAATTAAGTTTGTTAAAATCATTTGTCTCTATATTCTGTTTGGTTGGCTTAGTTTCCCATTTATATGTGGGCTTAGAATGGCACATAGATTTTGAAACTTTACTGCCTGGATTTCAATTCTAGCTCTGTCATTTACTGTGTGATGCTGAAAATATTAGTTAACTTCTCTGTGCTTCATTATCCTTTTCTGAGTAATGGGGATAGCAATAGGCTCCAATCCATGGGTGTTTCAAAAATTAAGTAAATTCCTATTTGTAAAACCCTTTGCTGGCCCAGAGTAGGTACCATATACAAGTTTTTTCTTCTTCTTTAGTCAAGCTAAGAAAGTTACGAACCACATATGGATGGACATGTTTCTATGGGGGGAAAAACTCTACCAACAAACATAAGACTCTTAACTGCATTTCCAAATGTATCGGAGAAGGAGAAAAACAAAATAAACCCCAAATCAGGTATTTTTGTGATAACTCAGAACCAAAGAAGAGAACTTAGTGTCCTAAGTAAAGGAAAAATAAATGTATATTTTGGAACTTAAGCACCCCTGAGAGTCTGTTTCTTTGTTGCACTAGCTGGCACAAAATCCTCCTCCCTGGAGTGGGTGCCAGCCCTGTACCAGAGCTTAAGAACTTGCTTTCCTGGCAGACTCGTGTGTGTCAGGGTCTGCAGTCAGCTGCAGGAGCTGCCAGACAACTGTGTCTAAACAAATAGGGCCATGTTTCTTTAGAGGTGGTAAGAGTCCAGACGCAGATAGTGCAGGGCCTACTCAACTGCTTTGGGATTCCATCCCGGCCTCTCTTTGCTCCTCTAGCCTTCCTGCAGGATTTCTATTCTGCCACAAGATGGATGCTGAGTCTCTAGGTACCGTGTGTGCATTTTGGCCAAGAAGAATGAGAAAAGGCAACAAGAGTGGTCATTCCCACTGGATCATCCTCTTCTAGAAGTTTCCTTGGAATTCCACTGAGGAACATTTAAACATATCACGTTGGCCAGACCTGAGTCACATATCTACACTGTTATCTTTAAATGATATCACACAACTGGTTACACAGACTTTGACATCTGTTCTGTTAATAGGGAGGGTAGATCTTGGGGGCATCTAACCATGGCATCTTCTTGGTAAACACTGAATAATAAATGAGATGACTGGAGAGTGGAAGTTTTATTCTGAGATTTAGAAGACTTATAAACAGTGTTGTGCGAGGAAAATTAGTAGAGGTATTTGGACACGCTAAATTTGAGGTACCTTCAAGACAGCCAAGCAAATATGTCTAGTTTACACTTGGAATTGAGGGGACTATTCAGGGCTGAGGATTTAGAGATGGAGTCATTAATAGATGGGTTGCTTCTATTGTCCACATAAAACAAGACAAGTCCATCAGCTGAGAGTGGAAGAGAAGAAAGAGGTTGGCAGAGGAGAAAGGCTGCTGGGGGGTGAGGATGCTATCAGTGTTCGTGGACTTCTCTGGTCATTCACACAGATCACATGATTTTTCTTGAGCAATCTTTAGCCCCCTGGAAGAAATCACACACACATATACATAGATTCCACCAAGTTTGCACCTGTGCTGGAGAGTCTGAGGAAGGGCAGAAGGGAGGAGAGAGCTGAGAGTGATCCAAGTTGATGCTTTTAATTCTGTGATGGTTGTTAGCAAGCTAGACTCACGGACCAGCAGCAGTCTTGATGAAGTGAAAATTATGTTTAGGCTTACGAGAGCCATGTGCTTGAAGGATAAGAAGTGACAGATATCTACAAAATATGATTATCCCTCAGGATTCACAGAGAGCTGTGTCTTAAGCAAATGGAAGTTTTGCTTTGTTGTTTTTTTCCAGAAGCATCAAGAAGTCCCCTGCAGATGCCCAAATCCATTCATTGCTTAAATCTCTTATATAAAACAGTTATCTGCATATCTCCTTTATACTTGAAATCATCCCTAGATTAGTCATAATACCCAGCACAGTATAAATCCTATGCAAGTGATTGTTACACTGTTTTGTTTTTATTGAGTCAGACATATATAGACTTTGCTGCATGAAACTCACTATGTAAGCCTGGGTTGCCTTGAATGACAATTCTCCTGCCTCAGCCTTCTTGAGTACTATAATTACAGGCAGGTGCCAAAATCCAGTTCATCAAACCTTTTCTATTGTTTATCAATAAATGACAAGTAAAAGAAAGGCTGAGCATGTTCAGCACAGCCACAGCCACTGTTAGACTAACTGCGCAGTGTGTATCTGCAGCGATACAGTACTTTCGTTAGTTGTTTTTGATCTGAGATTGGTTGGATATGTGAGGCCAACTATTTTGAGAAAAAAAAAGAAAAGAAAAAAGGGGGATATAGAAATGATAGAATTAAAGGGTAGATTATTGAATCTACTCTGAAAAGAAAAAAGGGGATATAGATATGAGAGGATAAAGGGATAGATTATTGAGTCTACTTTTAAACCAAAAAAAGCAACTACTAGTTTTAAATGTTTTACATTGGCTTGGATTTTTGTATATTGATACAAATTTGAGGTTATTTTTGTTAGAACATACTGTATATACATTTCTACTCTTGTTGAAGGTATTGTACCTATACAACTCATTTAACAACGTAATACAAATTTCTAGTCCTTGAAGGTTATTATTATAAACTAGGATAAAAAAAAATGCAGGGGCTGGGCAGTGGTGGAGCACGCCTTTAATCCCAGCACTCGGGAGGCAGAGGCAGGCGGATCTCTGTGAGTTCGAGGCCAGCCAGAAAAGGTGCAAAGCTACACAGAGAAACCCTGTCTTAAAAAAAAAAAAAAAAAGAAATGCAGGTTAGTAGTTAGTCTCCTATTACAACAAACTTGTCGTCACATTAGGTATGTTTTCAAGGCCAAACAAAGATATATTTTAGATAGACAAGCGGTCTTCAAACACTTCAGAGGTCTGCAGAATATGACATTTAAGATGTTTTAGTAACATAGGTTCCTTTTTTTTTTAATGACAATGAGACATGTCTGCTCCTGGCAGCACCAATCTACTTTAGAGAAGATGATGGGATCTACTTGGGGGAAGATTGAAGAAACTCCACATGGAGTTTACTTTCTTTGTGGTAGAAGTTAGCCCCTGGGCAAGAAAGTGCCCTTGCCTCTACTCCTGACAGTATGCTGTCCAAATTGGACTAGCAGGATGCAAAAGAAAGTGATTGCCAAACTTTGCCAAAACAAGGTAGGACAGTTCTTCAGAATATCCTGCTTCACAGAAAAGTCTGTCAGATATGCTAGGCCTGTAGGCCAAAGATGGATGCCCCAATGTTGCAGAGGAACCTTGGGTGACTGTCCAGGTAGCCAGCTGTTTCTGTCATTTCTCACATTTTCTGGAAGTCGCTTGCTTGCACTTCCTGCTTACTCAGGTAATATTATTTCCTTCTCAGGTCTCTGAGAGAGTTGAAGACTAGATAGTTATAGTTTTCCTTGTTAACAGATTCAGAAAAGAAATTCACTGCAGAAGTGTAAAGTGTATAGGGTTGAGAGACATTAGAAGATAGTTTTTGTAATGCAAGCTAGAATAGAAAGTGATTTAGATACAACCTTTGGATTCACCAAGATAGGATAGATTAGAGTATTTTCTCTGGATTTGTCCAATGTTTATGGACTAGACATTGTTGATGTATTTATTGCCTGTATATATTGTATATAGTTATAGTACTTATTGTACATACTTTTTCTTATATTAGTTATAACCTTTATTTTATTTTAGACAAAAAGGGGGTAATGTGGTGATATTTTGTTTATGCTCTAACAAATAAAGCTTGCCTGAAGATCAGAGGGTGTAACTAGTCATTAGTTAACCATAGAGATCTAGAAGTGTGTATAGACAAGAGACAGGAAGTGATAGGGTTGGGTGGAGAGAGGAATAAAAGGCAGGCAGAAATAGCTCTGCCCCTTTTCAATCTGAGGAGTCGTGGAGGTAAGAGGTGACTTTGGCTACTCCGTCTCTGATCTTTCAGCATTGACCCAGATATCTGACTCTGGGTTTTTATTATTAAGACCATTTAGAATTCATGCTACATGCCATGTGGGTTCTGGGAATTGAACCCAGGTCCTCTGGAAGAGCAGCCAGTGCTCTTAACCACTAAGCTATCTCTTCAGCCTGCCACTTCTCTTAGTGGTTCTTCAGTTCACCTACATTGGTTAACTTGTATCTAGACCAAGAATAAACCATCTGTAGGGTAAGTTTGAGGAGCTGACCCTTTGGAGGTGTTCATTCTTGTTTGGTCCTTGGCTTGTAATTAGAATGGTTGCAAAAGTTATATATGACTTCTTGCTAATACCTATGATTTGAAACAATATGCTTTCTAAGCATATTTACATGAAGAAAAAAAAGAACATCACACTTCTCCACTCAATTTTACATTTCATTTTGTTATAAAAACACCTTATTAAAGCAGCTACACCAGTATTAAACCAAAAATCATTAAATCCAAACTCAAATGGACCACTCAATTTTTTCTCAAAGAAGAAAAAAATCACATGAAATACATTTCCTGTGTCAAGACTACACTAAATGCATCCCAGCATTCAGTTCTCTCTCTCTCTCTCTCTCTCTCTCTCTCTCTCTCTCTGACTTTTTTGAGACAGGGTTTCTCTGTGTAACAGTCCTAGATGTCCTGGAACTCGCTATGTAGATCAGGCTGGCCCCAAACTCACAGAGATCTGCTTTCCTCTGCCTCCAGAGTGCTGGGATCAAGGTGTGTGTCACCATTTCCTGACAAGTTTTCTCACCCTTACAACACTTCACAGAGTGAACTAACCACATCCCATCCTAGACACAGAGAAACTGACCCTGGATGACACAGGTGTTCCTTGACTTAGCTCTAGATTCCTCTCCAGGATGTCACACTCTAAGTGCTCAAGTCTCTTACATGAAATGAGTAGTCTTGCATCTTGTGTACATTGAATTACCTCTAAATGACTCATATGGTGGAAATGTGTCAGTGGGTTGTAACCTTATACTGTTTAAGGGATAATGATTAGAAAAGAGTCAGCCATGTTCCATGCAAGCAAGTCATAAGTGTAGCTGTATTCTTGATCCAACATTGAATCTGCCAATTAGAACCTGGGTTTGTAGAGAACCGAATGCAAACATTTCCTGTTTAAAGTCATATGGCCGTGACACAGCCTAAAACTGAAAGTATGTCTCAATTCAGGGTACATGCTTTTAATTGTTATTTTTTCTTAATTGGACTGTTGGGCATTTTGATGTCTAATTTCTTGAGTTCTTTATATATTCTGGATATGAGCCCTCTGTCAGATGTGGGGTTGGTGAAGACCTTTTCCCATTCTGTAGGCTGTCACTTTGTCTTGTTGACCTTTGCTCTACAAAAGCTTCTCAGTTTCAAGAGGTCCCATTGATTGTTTCTCTCAGTGTCTGAGCTACTGGTGTTATACCTAGGAAGTGATCTCCTATGCCAATGTGTTCAAGACTAGTTCCTATTTCTCTTCTGTCAAGTTCAGAGTAACTGGATTTATGTTGAGGTCTTTGATCCACTTGGACTTAAGTTTTGTGCACAATAACAGATATGGATCTATTTGTAGCCTTCTACATGTTGACACCCAGTTATACCAGCACCATTTGTTGAAGATGCTTTCTTTTTTCCATTGCACAGTTTTGGCTTCTTTGTCAAAAATTATATGTTCATAGGTGTGCGGATTAATGTCAGGGTCTTCAATTTGATTCCATTGGTCCACATGTCGGTTTTTATGCCAGTACCAAGCTGTTTTTATTACTGTAGCTCTATAGTAGAGCTTGAGGTCAGGGATCATGATGCCTCCAGAGAATATTCAACAGAGGAAGCTCAAATGGCTGAAAGACATTTAAGGAATTGCTCAACATCCCTAATCATCAGGGAAATGCAAATCAAAACAATTCTGAGATACCACCTTACACCCATCAGAATGGCTAAGATCAAAAACACTGAAGACAGCTTATGCTGGAGAGGATGTGGAGCAAGGGGAACTCTCCTCCACTGTTGGTGGGAATGCAAGCTTGTACATCCACTTTGGAAATCAATATGGCACTTTCTTAGAAAATTGGGAATCAATCTCTCCCAAGACCCAGCTATAACACTCTTGGGCATATTCCCAAGGAATGCTCAATCATACCACAAGGGCACATGCTCAGCTATGTTCATAGCAGCATTGTTTGTAATAGCCAGAATCTAGAAACAACCTAGATACCCTTCAACTGAAGAATGGATAAATGAAATGTGGTACATATACACAATGGAATACTACTCAGCAGAGAAAAACAATGACATCATGAGGTTTGCAGGCAAATGGATGGATCTAGAAAAAAATCATCCTGAGTGAGGTAACCCAGACTCAGAAAGACAAACATGGTATGTACTCACCCATAGGAGGATACTAGATGTAAAACAAAGGATGACTAGACTCCTACTCAAAACTCCAGGGAGGCTACCTAGAAAAGAGGACCCTAAGAAAGACACAGGGATCGCCCAACGACAGAGAAATGGATGAGATCTACATGAGCAAACTGGATGGAGGGGGGGGAATGAAGGGCAAGGGTCGAGGGAAAGAGAGCTTAGGAGAGCAGGAGATCCCAGCTGGATCAAGAACAGAGAGGGAGAACAAGGAAAAAGAGACCATGATAAATGAAGACCCCATGGGAATAGGAAGAAGCAAAGTGCTAAAGAGGTCCACAGAAATCCATAAAGATACCTCCACAATAGACTGCTGACAATGGTCGAGAGAAAGCCCGAACTGACCTACTCTGGTGATAGGATGGCCAAATACCCTAACTGTCATGCTAGAAATCTCAACCAATGACTGATGGAAGCAGATGCAAAGATCCACGGCCAGGCCCCAGGTGGAGCTCCGGGAGGCCAATTGGCGAGAAAGAGGAGGGATTGTATGAGCAAGAATTGTTGAGACCAAGGTTGGAAAAAGCACAGGGACAAATAGCCAAACTAGTGGAAACACATGAACTATAAACCAATAGCTGAGGAGCCCCCAACTGGATCAGGCCCTCTGGATAAGTGAGACAGTTGATTAGCTTGAACTATTTGGGAGGCATCCAGGCAGTGGGACCGGGACCTGTCCTTAGTGCATGAACTGGCTGTTTGGAACCTACGGCCTATGCAGGGACACTTTGCTCAGCCTGGAAGGAGGGGACTGGACCTGCCTGGACTGAATCTACCAGGTTGAGCTGAATTCCCAGGGGAGTCCTTGCCCTGGAGGAGATGGGAATGGGGGGTGGGCTGGGAGGAGGATGGAGGAGGGGGCACGGGAAGAGGGAGGACAGGGGAATCCACGGCTGATATGTAATATTAAATCAAATTATAAAAATAAAATAAAATAAAATTTTTTCAATAATTCTGAATTATATCTCTGTTTTCTACCCCCAATAGCAGCAGTTCCTGCAGCTGCAGCAGAAGGCATTCCCACAGTGGTCTGCAGTATCAGGCCTTGCCCCGAGGAACCTCGATGCACTAGCTCTACCAAGCTTCCTGAAACTGCATCAG
>CABHPH010119690.1:0-11935 GCA_902168325.1 Peromyscus nudipes
GGTGTATGCAGTAAGTACCCCATGACTCTGATTTGTATGAAGTCCTAAAAAGGCACAGAGCAGGATAAAGCAGATTAGAGAAGACAGGCTTCATTTGGCTCTGTGAGAACAGGAACCGTGTCTTTCCAATGCTTGGTACATAGTAAGTGCTCATGAAAAACTATTATAGGCAGGCGCGGGGGGTAGAGTTAGAGGTTGGGGATTTGCTAAGTGTCTGTAATGGACCCCGGTTCAATCCCAAGTACGTCAAAGAAGAAAAGAGGAAAAGAGATGTAGGAGGAAGGCAGCTGTGAAGAGCCTCAGAGCCAGGCAAGCTCCTGAAGGCTTCCTGTATTCACTGCTCTTAGAGAGCCAAGTGCCCTGATGCCCTCAACCCAGGACCCTGCGTTTCCAGACAATAAACTCAAAGTAGAGAAGACAGCTTTGTCTCACTTCCTTGTATCAAGGTCTAATGTTCTCCCAGATGCTTCTTATCCAGGAAAGTCCTTGGGACTTTTAAACACTTCAGCCAGAAATACTAGAAAATGTAATGGAGCCTGGCATATGGTACATGCCTTGAATCCCAGCACTCAGTAGACAGAGGCTAGCCTGGTCTACATAGTGAGTTCCAGGACAGCCAGGGTTACAGAGAGAGACCCTGTCTCAGAAGGAAAGAAAGAAAGAAAGAAAGAAAGAAAGAAAGAAGGAAGGAAAAAAAGAAAGAAAGAAAGAAGGAAAGAAAAAAGAAAAGAGAATGTCTCTGAGTCTAATTTGGTGAGGTCAGTGGACTTGAGGTTCATTAACACTCACCACCACGCCACCCACCCCTTCTCCCGCCTCCATCCTCACCCTTGCACTGTCTCACAAAGAACTAATTCCGACCCAGTGCAGTGGCACACACCTTTAATCTCACCTTTTGGAAGGCAGAGAGAAGCAAAGCTCTGCGAGTCCAAGATTGGCCTGGTCTACTTAGTGAGTTATGGCTACATAACTCCGCCAGACAAGCCAGGGCTACATAGTAAGACCCTGTCTCAAAAACACAACATAACAAGCAAACCAACCTAACTCGGCTCCTCTGAGCAGGATGAAGCCCTTCCTTCACACCAACCACTCTGTCCAGCTCTCTAACAAGCCCTTTGCCTGAAGGTTGATCTCTCTCTCTCTCTCTCTCTCTCTCTCTCTCTCTCTCTCTCTCTCTCTCTGTCTCTCTCTGCCTCTCTCTAACCCTGTTCCTTCCAAAACACCTAATAGAAACACCTGATAAGGGCTGAGTCGGGCAGCAAAGGCCTGTAATCCCAGCACTCTCTGTCTAAAATAAACGAAGTATGTAAAGACATGAGAGCAATGAGTGAGGGCGAAGGGCTGGAGACACTTCAGTGCTGAAGATTGTGTGTTGATTGCTCAAAGAGAACCGGAGTTTGATTCCCTGAACCCATTTTATCAGGGTAACTCACAACCACCTGGAACTCCAGCTCCAGGGAAATGTGATGCCCTGGCCACCTTGGGCACCCACACTCAAGTGCATATATCCTCATGCAGACACATAAACTTGCACATAATTAAATAACAAAAATTAAATATTTAAATAACTTAAAAAACAATAAATGGGTGGGCCAACATGTATACAACAGACATAATTTAATAAATAAGTTATTAAAAGGCTGAAGATGAGTATATAATCTACTTAATATAGAAATAAGGCTTAAATTGATGAATATAATCATGGAGTATAAAAAGGTAAAGATAGGGCTGGAGAGATGGCTCAGAGGTTAAGAGCACCGACTGCTCTTCCAAAGGTCCTGAGTTCTATTCCCAGCACCCACATGGTGGCTCACAAACATCTGTAATGAGATCTGGCACCCTCTTCTGTACACATAATAAATAAATAAATCTTTAAAAAAAAAAAAAGGTAAAGACAAAGAATGTGGCTCAATTGGTAGAATGCCCAAGCAGCATGCATGAAACCCTGGGTTCAGTCCCCAGAACCATATTAACTGAGTGTGGGAGTACACGCTTCAAGATGTGGAGGCAGGAAGATCAGAAATTCAGGTTCCTCCTCAGGCATTTGAAGCTCGAGGCCAGCATTCAATACACAAGATCCTGCCATTAAAAAAAAAAAAAAAAAAAAAGATAAGCAGTGTTGGGAAGGCTTAGAGGGTGAAGGCATTTGTCACCAAGCTTGATGCCATGAGTTCAGGTTCCAGGACCCACATGGTAGAAGAGAGAACCTACTCCTGAAAGCTGCCCTCTGCCCTCCACAGGTGTGCCGCAGCACACATGATCCCCTGCCTACCACACCCACACAAAATAAATAAAACATAGGTAAATAAAATAAGCAGCAGAAGTAGGTAAGTAATAGAAAGTATGAAATATTATTAAACTAATTTCTTTGTTTTTTTTTCAGATTGGGAGATCAAAAATATTAAACAAATGAGTTGCTAATTTTGCTCATTTTTTAGCTATTAATGGGGGTTGTCCTTGATTGCTCCTGGAACCTGAGACCACCACAAGAACAAGCCTGAGCTCAGCTGTTGGTAGGGGACACAGACAGGGGATCCCAGGCCTTCTGGCCCTGCTGTCTGAATTGAGGAGGGCCTGGGAGTGAGACTGCCCCAGGCAGCCTCATTAGGACTTCCCCAGGCAAGAACAACTACCTAACCAAGCAGTTCAGTTCTGCCCAGTAAGGTCACGAGAAAGAAATGGTCATTATTTCAAGCGACGTGATTTGTTACACGCCAACACTGAGAAGATAATCTTTTTAGAGACAGATTTAGCCATTTCATTGTTCGAATTTTATCTTACACTCATTGTTTGCATAAAATGCAAAGATCCACATACTTGTTCTTACTTCAGGGAAATTCTTTTAATTCCAAACAAGAGGCCTCATTTCCTTCTCCTACCTCGCAAACCACCATTCAGAGTCTGTGGGACATCCAGTCGGTGGAATTCATTTAGCATGTATCAGACTCTAGGCCAGTGGTTCTCAACCCTCCTAATGCTACGACCCTTTAATACAGTTCCTTGTGTTGTAGTGACCACCAGTCACAAAATTATTTTCATTACTTCATAACTGTAATTTTGCTACTGTTAGGAATTGTAAGGTAAATATCTGTGTTTCCCAATAATCTTAGGCGACCTCTGTGAAAGGGTCCTTCGACCAGCAAGAGGTTGTGACCCACAGGTTGAGAACCACTGCTCTGAAGGAAGCTGGAAAAACCCTTTATAAAGAAAGGTAGGCTTCCTATCCAAGCTGCAGTGGGTTGAACAATACCGTCCCCAACCCCACAATAGGCTCATATGTTTGAATACTAGGTCCCCAGATGTTGGAACTTTCAGTGAAGAATTAGGATGTGTGGCCTTGGAGAAGGTGTGTCTCTGGGGGGTGGGCTTTGAACTTGCAAAAGCCCACAACATTCCCAGCTAGCTCTCTGCCTCTTGCTTGTGGATCAAGATGTGAGCTCTCAGCTACTGCTCCAGCATCATGCCTGCCTGCCTGCCTGCCTGCTTGTTGCCATGCTTCCCACCATGATGCTCATGGATTCTAACCCTCTGAAATTGTAAACCCCAATTAAATACTTTCTTTTGTAAGTAGCCTTAGTCATGGTGTCTTATCATTGCAATAGAAAAATAACAGGCCTAAGGAGAGTGGTGAGAAGGAGCTAGGTAGCGTCAAATGCTATAGATGTGGTCCACAGTACTGACAGCAGTTTATGGACAGGAAGTGAAAGTAATCCAAATGTGTGTGGTTAAGAAACAGGTAAGAGCTGAGAGTCGGGTGGTGGTGGCCCACGCCTTTAATCCCAGCACTTGGGAGGCAGAGGCAGGTGGATCTCTGTGAGTTCAAGGCCAGCCTGGTCTACAGAGTGAGTTCCAGGAAAGGTGCAAAGCTACACAGAGAAACCCTGTCTCAAAAAACCAAACAAAAGAAAAACAAAAACTGGTGAGAGTTTGGCTGTTAGTCACATGGCACACTACGTAAGTTTTTAACGTGTGGCTCTTGAGACTCATCAAATAAAAGCACTTGCCATGCAACCCTGGCAACCTGAGTTTGATCCCGTGTAAAAGTGGAAAGAGAGAACCAGCTCCCCAAAGTTGTTCTTTGAGCTGCACTGCATGCTGTAGCACAAGAACTCCCTCACACACATCGTGTACACACACACAACAACAACAACAACAAAAAATGCTTAAAGGCCAGGCGGTGGCGGTGCACGCCTTTAATCCCAGCACTCAGGAGACAGAGGCAGGCGGATCTCTGAGTTTGAGGCCAGCCTGGTCCACATAATGAGTTCCGGGACAGCCAGGGGCACACAGAGAAACCCTGTCTCAAAAAAAAAAAAAAAAAAAAAAGAAAAGAAAAGAAAAAGAAAAGAAAGCCTGAAGAAACATTTTATTTCTATTTGTGTGTGTGTGTGTGTGTGTGTGTGTGTGTGTGTGTGTGTATGCCATGCAGATGCAGATGCCTACAGACGCCAGAAGAGGGCACTGCTCCCCTGCAGGTGGAGTTGCAGACAGTTGCTAGCCACTGTTGCAGGTGCTAGGAACTGAACCCAGGTCCTCTGGAAGAACATCAAATGTCCTTAACTGATGAGACACCGTCTTTCCAGGCCCAACAATATTTTTTAAATTAAATGTAAAGGGACATAAACACACATTTAAATGTAAAGTTATAGAGATCCTCCTGCTTCTGACTCAGCCTCCTGGGTACCAGGACTTAAGTCATGTGCCACATGCCCATTCTTTTATATCACACATGTTTTATTGTCCCCTCTTATTATGTATTTGTACTTGGATTGCAAAATAATAGGTTCCCAAATAGTTTCTCCATGCACACCTCTGGCCCCTCACTTCCCCGTCCCCATCACTCCACATCTTGCTTGGACCCATCTGCGCCCAGAATTACTCTCTCTACTTTGATTTTGCCCATATTCTATCAACCCTCTCCCTCCCTAAATACGTCTCTGCCCACCAGTAGCCCATTTCTAGTTTCCTATCTTCCTCTTGCACTCCAGATTAAACATACAAAACAAAAAAAATGTGAAGATGTTACCCTCATCTGAAAAAAGGTCTTTCTGAGCCTGAGTGATCTTACATAGTATAAATTCTCCAGTTCCATCCATTTACCTCAAATTTCATTGTAACATTTTTCTTTACAACTGAATAATATTCCTTTATATGTATATGAATTTTCCCCTGTGTGTGTCTGTCAGTTGTGTGACTGTGTGTCTGTCCCTAACAAAGGGCTTTGCTCTCTCTTTTATTGAACAGCACAAAATTATCACATGGAGAGAGGATGAGGGATACTTCAGAAATCTTTAAAAGAATTTTACAAATATTTATGTTTTTGATTCCAACTGACTCCACCTGACCAGATAACTGTTTGTTATTACAACATCATTGTCTATTAACCAATATCCATAAGCATTGCATTCAACATTTATGGTGGATATTCATTTTAGAGGATTGATTTCAATCTCTGTATTTGCTGTTTTCAGCAAAAGATACACATGCATTGTTGTGGTCAGAGACATGGAAGAACACATAATTTAAGATTGCAGCTCTGCATTAGCCTATGTTGTAAAAGCTGATTACATAGGAAATCCTAGGCAAGTGTACTGGCTGGTTTTGTAGCAATTTGTCACAGCTAGAGTCATGAGAGAGGAAGGAGCCTCAGTTGAGGAAATGCCTCCATGAGATCCAGATGTAAGGCATTTTCTCAATTAGTGATCAGTGAGAGAGGGCTCAGCCCAGCCATCCCTGGGCTGGTGGTCCTGGGATCTAAAAGAAAACAGGTTGAGCAAACCAGGGGAAGCAAGCCAGTAAGTAGCACCCCTCCATGACCTCTGCATCAGCTCCTGCCTCCAGGTTCCTGCCCTGTTTGAGTTCCTGTCCTGACTTCCTTCAGTAGTCAACAGTGATATGGAAGTGTAAGTCAAATAAACCCTTTCCTCCTTAACTTGCTTTTTGGTCATGGTGTTTTGTTGCAGCAATAGAAACCCTAACTAAGACAAATAAATTGGTTGTCACCTTATCCTCTTAAACGCAGGTAAACAAACAGGCTGAGCACAGAGTCGGACAGCAGTCTTAAGTCCTAAGTGACCTCAAAGTGTATAACTCTGGCTGTGAGGTCCAGCAAACGTTCCAGTCTCTTAGAATGTCAGATATTTTTGCCATAATGCATTGCCACAGAATCTTTCTTCACATTTATGTTTTTATTGAAGGGGTTGCATGAACGCTACATTATGTATGTGGAGGTCAGAGGACGACTTGCAGGAGTTAATTCTCTCCTTTTCCTCTGTGGTTCTGGGGTCAGAACTCAAGTCACTGGGCTTGGTGCCAGGTGCCTTCCTCTTCCCTCTCAGCCACCTGGACAGCTTTTCAGATGTGATCTTAATGTCGTTTTTCTCAGCATTTCCCGGATGGCTAAGGATGTCCAATGCTTTTTTTTTTTTTTTAAGCGTTTACTAGGAATTTGTATCTCTTCTTTTAAGAACTTTCTGTTCAGTTCCATTGCCCATTTTTTAACTGGGTAGGTGTTTTTCCCCCCTCAGTGTTTAGTTTTTTGAGTTCTTTGCATATTCTAGACACTAATACTCTGTTTTATGTGTAGGTGGCAAGGATTTCCCCAGCCCCTGTCTGTGGCCTGCCTCTCTGCTCAATTGACCATTTTCTTTGTACATGAGATCCCCTTTATCAATTGTTTCTCTTACCTCCTTAGTGACCAGAATTTATTTACAAAGCTCTCATTTGTGCCTAGATTCGAAGTGTACCCCTACCTTCAGCAGTTTCAGGGTACCAGGTCATAGGTTGAGGTCCTTCATTCATTTAGAGTTGAGTTTTGTGCAAGGTGAGAGGTAAGGATCTAGTTTCTTTCTTTCTTTTTTTTTTTTTCTGCACGTTGAAATCCAAGTTTCCCAGCACCATTTGTGAAGACGCTGTCTTTCCTCTGGTATACATTTTTGACGTCTTTGTCTAAGTAGCTGCAGGTATGTGGGTTGTAGCTGAGTCCTCCATCCTGTCCCGCTGATCCAAGCATCTGTGTGTGCCATGCTGTTTGTATTACCATAACTCTGCAGTATACGAGATCAGGTATGGTTACCTACAGCAGCGTCTTCCCATGCAGGATTGCCTTGGCTATCCTCTGTCTTGTGTGCCTCCATACAAAATTCAAGGTTTGTTTTTTGTTTTGTTTTGTTTTGTTTTCTGTGTCTGTTAAGAAAAGACTGGTATTTTGGCTGTGACTGCACTGAACCTGAAGATTGCTTTTGGTAGAATGGCCATTTTCACCATATTAATCCTGTCAATTCATGAATATGGGAAGCCTTTCCATCTTGTGGCGTCTTCTTCAGTTTCTTTCTTCACTGTCTTAAAGTTTTCATTGCACAGGCCTTTCATCTCCTCTGTTAGGTTTATTCTCGGGGTTTGTGTGTGTGTTCCTCATTATTGTGAATGGGATTGTTTCCCTCCATTCTTCTTCAGTACATTTGTCATTGAATGGAAGGAGGCTACTGATTTTTGTGTGTTAGTTCTGTATCCTGACAGTGTGTGTGGGGGGGAATATGATTAAAATAATTATATGGAATTATCAAAGACGTAATAAAATACTATTTTTAAAATGATAAATTGTGTCCCACCACTTTGCTGAAAATATTTGTCAGCTTTATAAGGTTTTTGGTGGGTTCTTGGGGATCTCGTATGTGTAAATCGGAGCATCTGCAAACGAGGATACTCTGCTTTTCCTGTGTGTAGCTCTTCTATTTCCTTCTCTGTCATATTGCTCCAGCTAAGACTTCAGGCACTACATTGAATGAGAGTGGAGAGAGCGGACATCCTTGACTTGTTCTGATCTTAGTGGGAACACGATGAGGTTTTCTCCACTTGGCGGGAAGTCAGCTATAGGTGTGTAGTATATGGTCTTTATTATGTTGAGGTATGTCCCTCCATCTCTAGCCTCTTCATGATTTTATCATGAAGGGATGTTGGACATTTTCAAGCACCCTTTCAAATATAATTAGATGATCATGTGATTTCTGTTTTTGAGGCTCTTTATATGGTGGATAACATTTATTGGAATCACCCTTGCATTTAGAATGAAACCAGCTTGGTCATGAAGAATGATCTTGGATTTGGCTTTCTGGGATTTTCCTGAGAAATCAACATTGAATTCTCTTTCCTTTGTTGTGTCTTTATCTGGCTTAGGTAATATTGGCTTCAAGAAAAGAGTTTGGAAGCCTTCCTTCTTCTTGTATTTTAGAAAATAATTTAAGAAGTATCAGTGTTAGCTCTTCTTTGAAGTTCTGGTAGAATTCTGCAGTGACTCCATCTGGTCCTGTGTCAATTTTAGTTGGGAAACTTTGTATCCCTGCTTCAATCTCATGTCTGATTATGGGTTGTTTAGATTATTTCATCTTGTTTTAATTGCAGTATGCTGTCTGCATCTTAGGAATTTGTCTGTTTCTTTTAGATTTTCCACTTAAATATGTGCATATGATTTTCTGAATTTCATTGGTGTCTGTTGTAATGTCTCTCTTTTCTCATCTTTTTTTTTTCCAAGACACGGTTTTTCTCTGTGTTGTTTTGGAGCCTGTCCTGGATCTTGCTCTGTAGACCAGGCTGGCCTCGAACTCACAGAGATCCACCTGCCTCTGCTTCCCAAGTGCTGGGATTAAAAGCATGCGCCACTGCCCAGCTCTGTTTTCACTTCTAATTGCATTAATTTAGATCTCTGTTTCTTTTGGTTCTCTTGGCTAAGGGCTTGTCAGTCTTGTTTATCTTTTCAAAGAATGTGCTCTTCCTTTTGATTCTTTTTATCATTATTTCCATTTCATTCATGTCAGCCCCAACTTTAATTATCTCTTCCCATCTATTATTTTGGAGTTTGGTTTTGGTTTGTCCATGTTTTTCCAAGGCCTTCAGGTGCATCATTAAGTTATTGATTCTCCTTTATATTTTGAGACTTGCTTTATGCCCTAAGACTTGATCAATTTTGGAGAAAATTCCACAGGATTACAAGGAGAATTTGCATTCTTTAGTACTTAAGAGGAATGTTCTGTAGATGTCTGTTAGGTTCATTTGATTTACGTCACTTAACTCTAATGATTCTCTTTGATGTTTATTTGGATGTCCTATTGGTGAGTGTGGGGTATTGAAGTCACTAACTATCACTGTACTGGGCTTAATCTGTGGTTTTAGATCCAGTAGTACTTGCATGAATTTGAGTATGCATGTGTTTGGGGCATAAATGTTTAGGATTGTAATATCTTGTTGGTGTAATATCTTATTGGATCCCTTTAATGAGTGTTTTAGTTAGGGTTTTTATTGCTGTGAAGAGACATCATGACCACGGCAACTCTTATAAGGAAAAAAACATTTAATTGGGGTATCTCGCTTACAGTTTCAAAGGTTCAGTCCATTATCATGATGGCAGGGAGCATGGTGGCGTGCAGGCAGGTGTGGTGCTGGAGGAATACCTGAGAGTTCTACATCTTGCAGGCAACAGGAAGTCAACTGACTTACTAGGGGGTATCCTGAGTGTAGGAAACCTCAAAGCCCACTCCCACAGCGACACACTTCCTGCATCAAGGCCATACCCACTCCAACAAAGCCACACCTCTTACTAGTGCCACTCCCTATGAGATTATAAGGGACAGTTACATTCAAACTACCACCATGAGCACAAAGTGCCCCCCCAATGCCTCTTCTGTTTTGGCTTGAAGTCGGTTTCGCTGGATATTAGAACAGCTACTCCTGCTTGTTCCCTGGTTCCATTGGCTTGGAATAGTTTTTCCCATCCTTTTACTCTAAGATGGTATCTACGGTTGATGAGGAGGTATATTTCTTTAAGCCAGCCAAAAGGTGGATCCTGTTTTCTAATCCAATCTACTAGTCTGTATCTTTTTACTGGGGAGTTGAAATCATTAATATCCAGAATTATCATTGACAGATGTATATTACTTCTTGTCATTTTGATCTTTGTGGTGTTTTGATTAGCTACCCTACTATTGTTATGTCTACAAGTCTGGAAGTCAAGTGTGGTGGCATATGAATGCAATCCCAGCACTTGGGACACGAAGGCAAGAGGGTCTGGAGTTTAAGACTATCCTCAGCTGCACACTGCTCCGTGTAAGAGCCTGCCTCAGCAGAGTAAACAATATGAAACAAATATCTGGGGTTTTTCTAATAGCCAGTAAAACAGACTTCAAATCAAAACAGAAGTGGTATGGAGGGCACACACACACACACACACAAACAAAAATTTAAAAATATATATGAAAATTGTTTTCAAATCTAGGAATACTTAGCCTAAAGCTGGCTTAGGGATAGCATGGTGGTTTGAATAAAAATGGCCCCCGCAGGCCCATAGGGAGTGGCACTGTTACAACATGTGGCCTTGTTGGAGGAAGTGAGTCACTGTGGAGTGGGCTCTGTGGTCTCCTATGCTCAAGCTACACCCAGGGTGGAACACAGACTCCTTCTGCTGCCTGTGGATCAGGATGTAGAACTCTCAGCTCCTTCCCCAGCACCATGTCTGCCTGCACACTGCCATGTCCCATCACAATGATAATGGACTGAACCTCTGAAACTGTAAGCTAGTTTTCCTTTATAAGAGTTGCCTTGGTCGTGGTGTCTCTTTACAGCAATAAAAACCCTAAGACATCAACAGAACTGGAGAAATCTTTGTGAACTTCATAGGCAGATTAAACAGGCATAGCACAATTAGCCCGAGATTGGATGTGCAGCTCAAAGACCTAGGAAAATGGCAGCATGGTATGCTCCTGAAGAGGCCTAACTTAGCATTAATGCAGCCATGACAGGCTGCAGACTAACAATACTGGGACTATGCCTCACCATTACAATAACCAGGAAAAGCAACAAACTATACCCTGCAGGGGACCAATCAGAATTGAGACAAACAAGTACCAGATGCTCCAGAACATTAAGGATAGCTTACATAACTTGTATATAGGCTGCTGATTTTCTTGCAGCAACGTCAGTACCAATCCCTGTTTGACAAGATTTCTGTTACCTCACTCCTGCCCAAACAGAAGTTCAACCCCCATCTGAATCTGGAATTCCCTGCCCCCACTTCCTTTACTCCTTAAAAACCCTGCCTCAGCTGAGCTCGAGGTACTCCCTGATCCAACCGCTATGTTGGGTACAGACAGAGAGCCCAAGCTCGAGCTTGCAATAAAGGCTCATTGTTTTGCATAAGAACTCGGACTCCTGGTGGTCTCTGGAGGGCTCATGATGTGGGCATAACACTCCCACCCTGTTTGGTTGCACTGTGCTGGCATCCTCAGCTGGTATCATGGATCATGAAGAAGCAAGATGAAAACACAAGAGGGAAAACTCCTGGGGTTCTTTTTCTAGAGATGTAAAACACATGTATAAATAAAACAACACAGTCAGGCAGTGGTAGCGCACGCCTTTAATCCCAGCACTCGGGAGGCAGAGCCAGGCGGATCTCTGTGAGTTCGAGGCCAGCCTTGGCTACAGAGCGAGTTCCAGGAAAAGTGCAAAGCTACACAGAGAAACCCTGTCTCGGGGGGGGGGGGGGAAAAAAAAACACAGAGGAAGGAAGAGAGAGAGAGAGAGAGAGAGAGAGAGAGAGAGAGAGAGAGAGAGAGAGAGACTCCAAACCAAAGACACCAAAGCAAAACAAGTGGGGTTTGGAGTCCTGGACAAAGACCATGCATAATGCCTGAAGAGTAGGATGGTAGAGTGGTCAGCTGGTGGCATTACTGGCTGCCAAGTACGTTGATCCCATCCTGCTTCCAGTTGCCTCTGTTCTCCATACCCTATGTGCACAGCCTCCTCCACCTGAGGGACCTTCTGCTCCTCCCTGGGGTCCATTCTCGGTCATCCTTCAGGGTTCAAAACCCACCTCCTCCAGGCCTCCGTCGTCTGTGGGGAGCCCTGACAGGGAAGGCTGCAAGTGGGAAGCCCCACTGAAGATTCC
>CABHPH010119692.1:0-19879 GCA_902168325.1 Peromyscus nudipes
AGTAACAATTTTAAAGATACACAGAAAGTTGAAAAAAATGTACCCAAATAAAATAACAACAAGACTTTCCTAAAACTAGTCACACATTTCCCCCCTCATCTTCTCACTTAAAGACTGTAATGGCAATTTCCCTGTGCATAATTTGTCTGTTCGCATTGATTCAGACAAGATGTTGTTATGCACACCATTGCCCGAGAAAATATTGTCACTTTGAGAAAATGTACATATGGTATGTGTCTTCTCAAAAAAAGATACTTTGAGGTAGTTAGTACATGAAGACTAAAACCCTGGATGCCAATTCCAGTTCCTTTAGCTACTTTACACATGTGCATCTACAATCTTGATTTCTAGATTCCAGTGATGGTTTTTTTCCTCTTATATTTGTAAACCAAAAGAAGGCAGACAGGCAGGCAGGCAGACAGAAAAGGAGGGAGGCAGGCAGGCAGCTTTATTGCAACAAGCTCTATGTTCTTAATATTTGAAGATTAATCATGTGGCAAGATCAACAAAGATGAACCTCTTTTGTTTCCCACAGGGTGTCTTCGGGTAATTATGTACTTTTTCTGTGTTCTTGTGTATTTTTTTCTTCCAGTAGTACTTCTTCCTTTTCCACATATGGAGAATAGTTTTTCTGTGCATAGATTTGTTGGTGGCTTATCTTTTGCATTCATCACTCTGAAGGTATTGTCCTTCACTCTCTTGCTTCCACGGATTCTGATAAGATACTAGATGCTAATGCCTTTAGAATGCTTTGTAGATAATGAGTAGATTCCTCCCCTGCTCTATAACTTTCAATACTGTTTCTTTGTGCTTCTGAAGTTTTATTACAGGCAGAGCAGTTTCCCCACCCTGATGTTCTACCCAAACACATCAAATGCTCGAGGACTGAATCCTCTGATACCTCCAGGATATACACATTTCCCTCTTTAAGTTTTTGTTTGTTTGTTTGTTTGTTTAACTAAAGCAGGTCACAGCTTTATTTACTATGACATACAACCTCACATTGATACTAAAATTCCTGACTGGATTAAAAAAAGCCTAGCATCTATACTGGGAAGACTCAGTTTCTCATCTCACATAAGCACTCACACACAAAGTGGTCCATAATTCAACTTCAGAATCCCAGTGTATACACACCTTGTGTGGATGTGGCTCAGACTGAAATGAAGTGAGGCTTTCCCTTCTGTGAGGTACACTCAGAAGCATCCCATCCAGAACACTAAGCCACCCTCTGTTTCCTCAAAAGCATTTGGTATTTGAATTCTAGCTCCACATAGTTAGCCTAATTCATCCCATGGAATTCTTGGATGAGTCAGTTCCTACAAGAAAACATTCACTATAGCTATAGCAGGTAGAATTTAAAGGCAATCTATTTCCTCCAGTCCTGTGCAATACATATCAAAGTTCCAACAGATCCCTGTGCATTCTCCAGCAAAAAGAATGTGACCTCCTCACAGGCAACATCTTTCTGTCTCAGATTCTACACTAAGATGTGACCTGTCTCCAATGCTACATATTGCTCTTTGGTTGGAATTTGAAATAAAGATTGGATTTTCTGTGGCATTATATTGGTAGTGACAGGCTAACATTATAAGTCTCCTGGGCCTGGCTAATTGATAGTACGAACTGGCACAACTTGCTGGCCAGACAGCTGACTCTCAAACGATGCTTCATCTTTAAGTGCTGCAGCCCACATAGAGGCCCTGGAGAAACAAAACTCTCTTTCCTCTTTGGATCTCCTGTTGCTACAGTGTTGATCAGGGAAAGTCAGGGAAATGTTAAGTTCTGTCCTCAAGGAGGAGCAGAAGCCAGAACACACCATATGCAGATGTTTCTTCATTTTTTATTCTTGCTTGTATGACTATTTAAGTAAAGGCATCAGGCTTTTGTACTGTTACTTCTTGATACTCCTCGGCAGTTCCTGGCTCCTCCTAAACTGAAAGAGTCTAGTCTACCATTTTCTACCTTGGAGCTATATCCAGAGACCTAAAAGAGGTTTTGTGTTTTCTTCTTCTTCTTCTTCTTTTTTTGCTGTTGTTATTGTTGTTGTTTTGTTTTGGAATGGTCAGGGGTTTCTCTAGGAGGTGCTTAAGTTCAGAAGTGGACAAATATTTAGGGAAAGGGGAACAGGGAAAGGTGTTTCTTTTGAGTAAGACATCTTAGAGTCAGAATTATCTATTTAGAATCCTGGGGTCTTTGATTCTCTATTGATATGAAGGGAGGATCCCATGGGCCTCAGAGGTCCACCTACAATTAAACTTTGGGAGGTATTGAGGAGCATTCAAGGAAGATGCTGCTATTAGTGGTGTCATCTCTGCAGGTACAGCTATTTTATTCAAATGTAGATGTAAACATATCTGAAAACACATACTTAGAAGCAGATTTACTGACCACATTGGATGATACTGGCTTAAGGTGCATTTGGGTGCTTAGAATATTATGATGGTTGGCAGGCTGCTTCTCTCCATGGATGGTAGAGCCAATAGTGATGTTGATGGCAAGTTCCACAGGAGCCTCTGGTAGAAGCTTCTAAGGAGTAAAATGACAGTGACACTGCTTGATTGGCCATGGTATTTATTCTTCTCCCAAAGGCAAACATCCAAAGGTCATTAAGTTATGAATCAAAGATTTAGGCAGTAATCACTACTGAGGCTGCCTCCGTGGAAACAAAATTTGGTCAAGGAGAGAAACAGACATGGTTTCCCTCATTGTGGAAGAATATTCTGCAAGAAGGAGCCAGAGGTAACATCCAGATATGGCTCTTTAATGCCAGATACAGACATAAAAGTTGAGGTGTTGGTGTTGGGTATCAAGGGGACGTTAATACTAGAACAGGCTGTGGTCAGAACTGGGTAAAGCATTGGTAAAGAATCGGATCCTACAGCAGGCAGGATGAAATTATCACAAAGCTGAATGACACATGACATTTCTTAGACTGGTATAGAGACACCATGGGCCTTGCCCTTGATTGTTTTTAATCCACAGGGACAGAGTTTTCTTCTTGTTGAAATCTTCAGCAGCGATGAAATAAATCGGTGTGCTGGATGCCTGGTCAGCTGGCCTCCTTGTTTATTGAGTCAATGGTGGCATCATCCATCTACTTGCCTAGAGTTCTCAGGTATTGCAGAGGTAGAGTAAGGTAGGGAATAGAGGTCCGATTGCTAGAGTATCGTTGCATCTCTAACTTTGTCTTCATGGGACTAGGGACTCCTGACATTCTTGTAGAGCTAAAGAGTTTGAGGTGTGCCACATTCCTCTTCTGTTATCTTTGCTAGACTCTCCAATATCTAGAAGAGAAGGCTAGGCTGGAGAACCAGGAAGAAGGGGAGCTGGTTTTCTTCCACAGCTGTATAATACACTGCGTGGAGCTATGGTATCTAGTTAGAGCACTGCAGCTGGAGCTAGGGATACATGTTGTTCTCTGGAGACAAGGATCCAAGGTTAGACACAAAATCATCAGGCACATCATTTATCAGCAAGCCTTTAAACATTGGTAGCCTGTAGCCACTGGAATGAAGGTTACCTGTGTGTATCACCATGACCAGCTGATAGTTTAGGTTTTCTTGAATCCAGATAACAATTACACAATCCCTTGGGCAGAAAGCCCAGGGAATAATTGTAGGTCAGCTGGGTCTGAAAGTGTTTTCTGGAAGCTATGGCATATAGATTTTAATAGTCCCAGCAGCAAGGCCTCCGGGAGGGTGGGACATGAGGCATCGGTGTTGTGGATGTCTTTCTGTATGCTGTGAATACATGTTGCTCTGATTGGTTGATAAATAAAGGCCTATGGTAAGGGCATGCAGGAAATTCAAACAGATAGACAGGAAGTAAAAGAAAAGGAAAGGAGATGCTGCTAGCCACTTCCAGGAGAAACAAGATGGAAAGTACTGGTAAGTCACAAACCACATGGCAAGATATAGATTTACAGAAATGGGTTAATTTAAAATATAAGAGCTAGCTAACAAAAAGCATGCCTTGGCCATAGTTTAAAAATAATATAAGCCTGTGTCTGTTTATTTGGAACCAAGCAGCTACAGGATTCAGGTGGGAGAAATTCCCCAGGACCAGAGAAAACTTCTAGCTACAAATGATGCCCAACAGGTTGGCTCAAATTTCTTCCCAAAACCTGAGAAAGTTTAAAAACAGGGAGCTAAAAAAAGCTTCCTAGTGTGTCTCTCAGGCCAGCAACAGCCTGTGGGCTTGAGCTACAGTATGGCAGGTTTGTGGCATGTGGGCATGACCTGCAGCATGGCAGATTCCAGCCACATTACATAGAGGCATCTCCAAGCCATGCAGTATGCTGTGTGGTGGATTTAGCTTTTGCTAGTACAAACAGAAAAAAAAATGAAGAGGTTTTTGGGCTACATGCTGCTGGATGGAAGCATAGAGCCACTGCTTCACAGAGTCAGCTATGAGCATGGTTCCCCCAGAGGTGGTAGTAAAAGTAGTTCCGCCATGTTGGAAATCTGAGGTGGGCAGAGTCAGCAGCCAAAGCTGCCATCTTAGTGCTAACTACTGTAATGTAAAAACAATGGATTCACAATAAGACAGATTCAGATGGGATAATAAACAGTTTACAGTGTGTGTAAAAATGTGCATAGGCTTGGAAGAAAGAGGAAAGGTAATACAGACAGTTATATAAAGAAATAGAAAGATTAAAAAAATAAAGTCTTTAAAAAGACAGTAAAATTAATATAAAAAGTAAGCCACATAAAGATGGATATTATACAGAGAATCTGGATTGTGGTGTCTTTGGGATTTTTAATTGCATAAAGACATTTGATTGTAAAGGCTGCTCAGTTAAACCAATATGTATATTTTAAAGGTATCTTGACTTCAAAATTTGGATCTAAGGATATGTTGCTTTGGAAAAGAGGCTCTGCTTTTGTTTCCACAGGAAACAAGAGGCTATGGATTTGTTCCAGGTTAAGATGGATCAGATTTTATCAAGCCAGACCTCCTGAACCTTAACAGATAGTACCTATCAACAAAGGTTGTAGCCTATTTTTCCAGGACTTGACCATTACCTTTATTTTTCTCAGGATCCCTATAATAATACATCATCCTTTATCATCAGGAAGTAGCTTAGAAAGCTATGCCCACATTCCCAAACAAATGGATGTTTGTCTTTGTTAAGGTTGTTGGTTACAGATTGTTATCAGTCAGAGTCAATCTCTTTCTAAAAAAAAGAAAGAGGTATATGATATGGAAATATAGGCTATAGATATGATAGGATAAAAGGGTGGATTGTTGAACCTACTTTTAAGGAGCAACTTGCCTAAAATGTTTTACATTGGTATAGATTTTAGTTTAATGCTACAAATTTAAAGTTAATTTTGTTATACTGTATGTATGTATACTATATGTATATTTCTACTCTTGTTTAAGGTATTATGTTTATGTAACTCACTTAAAATTGTAATGTATACGTAAGAAATACAGATTAATAACTAGTTATCTATAATAATCAAAATATTAGTAATGTTAGTTAAATTTCCTAGGTATACCTAGATATAATTCAATTAAGTAGGTAATCTTCAAACACATCAAAGACCTACAGAATATGGCATTTAAAATGTTTTAAAACCTTAGACTTTTCTGGATAGTGAGACACATCTGCTCCTGGCAGCACCATTTACTTCAAAAAGGAAGATGGGCATTGAAGATACTCCACATGGAGTTTATCTTCTTCATGGCAAATTTAGCCACTGGACAAAAAATGCCCTTGCATCAACTGATTGACAGTATGTCATATAAACAGGACATGCAGGACCCATAGGAAGGTGACCACTGAACTTTGCAGGCAAAATGGTCCTTCAGGTTCCTGCTTCACAGAAGAAACTGCCAGATGTTCTATAGGACACAGAAAAAAAGTGACTGAGAGACTAAGCCTATGGGCTGAAGATGGATGCCCCAATGTTACAGAAGAACTTTGGAGGACTATCCAGGCAGGCAGCTGTCTCTGTCATTATAGATTACTGGAAGTTGCTTATAATGTTCTTCCTGTTTACTTAGGTACTATTGTATCCTTCTGAGGCCTTTGATGTAGTTGAAGACTAGATAGTTATAATTATGGTTTTCCTTGGTTTTGATAAAACATAAGTTAGATATGAAACCTTGGACTCGCAAATAGAGGATAGATGATAGAATATTTTCTTTAATTTTGCCAAATAGAAATAGACTAGATATTGTAACTGTAATTCTTGCTTGATAACTGTTCTATTATATGTAATTTTACTATGTTAAAGTTAAAACCTTCCTTTGAAAAAAAAGAAAAGAGAAAGTGCTGTGGATGTCTTTCTGTATGCTATGTGTGTTGCTCTGATTGGTAGATAAATGAATCCATTTGGCCTATGGCAAGGCAGCTTAGAGGCTGGTGGGAAATCCAAACAGATAGACAGAAAGAAAAAGGAGAGGAAAGGAGATGCTGATCTCTGCTGCCAGGAGAAGCAAGATATAAAGTACCGGGAAGCCACAAGCCACATGGCAAAGTATAGATTCATAGAAATAGATTAATTTAAGATATAAGAACTAGATAACAAGAAGCCTGCCATGGTCATAGTTTAAAAATAATATAAGCCTCTGTGTGTTTACTTGGGTCTGAATGGTTGCAGGACCGGCAGGTGAGAAAGATTTGTCCTGAGTGCAGGCCAGGCGGGACACAGGAAAACTTCCAGCTACACCTAAGGAAAACTAGGTATCTATGATAGACACTATAGGCAAAGTGAAGTGGTACCTGGCAAGGATTTTTTGGTATCTATCCATGAGAAGGTCAGTGGGATTAGGTCTTTAGAGAAGAAGATATCTGAAGAAAGGTCCTTGTTAATTCAAGCAGTGTCCAGAACGCTGAGAGCTGTAGAAGTTTCTTCATTGAAGCTCCTGGGTAGTGTCAGTGTTTGCACATGGGTCTCCATCTGGTGGTACCAGATAAAGGACCAGTCCCAGGTCCCGCAGAGATAAATCTGTTTCCTCAGTCATCAGGATAGTCCTTCTGCTTGTTTCTTTGTTTGTGTGCCTGTTTGCCTCATAATTTAATCACAGTGTTGCCAAAGTAACTAGTAGAAAGATATACCAAGTTTTTAGCTTCAAATGAGGAAAATGTGAGAATTAATCCAAGTTTAGAAGGCAGGTTTCCCTAGGGAAATGGATACATTTTCTTTTAGGTAGCATAATGTCCTAAAGAGATTAATGGATTTGTTCAAACATCTGTGTTTCTAATCTGTTCTACTTTCTTCACAAATAATTTTCACTATAAATTCATACATTTCTTGGTGGACTGGCTCATGCCTTTAATCTCAGAACCGGAAAGGATGAGGTGGGATGCTTGCTGTGCCTGGCCTAAGGTTGTATAAACACAATTAAATAAAATAAAACAAACTGTCCATCCACTATTACAGAGATAGAGATACCATTAGGTGGGAGGAAGTAGAGCTCTTTCTCTGTCCCTTTCTGTCTCTGTCTCTCTCTGTCTCTCTCTCTCTCTCTCTGTCTCTCTGTCTCTGTCTCTCTCTCTCTCTCTCTGTGTGTGTTTCTTGGTTTGTTGTTTTATTTTATTGTTTTGAGACAGGTGTGGTGGTTTGAATGAAAATCTTCCTCCATAGGTCCATATATTTCAATACTTGGTTCCTGGCAGGAGGAATATTGGGAAGGATTATGAAGTTGAGGCCTTGTTCAAATAGTTATGTTCCTTGCTAGAAGATATGTGTCACTGGTGGTGGGCTTTGAAGGTTTCAAAAACCCATGCCAGGCTCAGTGTTACTCTCTCCCTAATCCCTGAGGATCGGGATGCAAAGCTTCATCTACTGCTCTAGCATCTTCCTGCATGCTGCTATGCTCCCAGTCATGATGATAATGCACTAAGCCTCTAAAACTGTAAGTAATCCCCCAATTAAATGTTTTAATTTATAAGAATTGCTTTAATCGTGGTGTCTTTTCACAGCAATATAACACTCATTAAGGCAGAAATTGGTACAAGAATGGGGTATTGCTCTGACAGGCCTGATCATTTTGTTTGTTGGAAGAATATGGAAGACTTTGGGATGTTTAACTAGAAAATGGTTGAACACTTTAAGCAGGGCTTACTGGGTCTTCTTAGTAGAAGCACAAAAGACAGTGGTATAGAGAGTGATGTGGACTGTTAGGGATACAGCTTAAGAAGTTTCAGAGGGGAAGAGTATTAATAAGTAGCCCAGAGACCATTCTTATGATATTATGGCAGAGTGGGATGCTTTTTTACCTCTTCTCCTAGGAATTGCTATGGGCTAAAATAAAGAGTTATGGATTAATGGCCTTGGCAGAGGATATTTCAAGATAGCCTCTTAGTGATTTTGTCGCATGTTTTCTAGTAATTACTCTAATGCAGGTCTACAATGAAAAGGAGCAAGTAGAGCAATACAAAATTTACAGTTTGAGAAGGAAAAAGAGCATCAGGAAAGGTCATGTTGGAGCCAAGTAGCCTTTGTTCAAGGAGATAAGTTTTTTAGAAAGCCCAATGATAAATGGAATAAAGGAAAAGACCCTATCCAGATGTCATAGTCAATGTCTTATTGCTGTGACTAGATACATGACCATAGCAGTTATAATAAAGGAAAACATTTAATCGCATATGGCTCACAAGTTCAAGGGTTTAGTCCATTATCATCATATTGGGAAGCATGGTGGTGTGCAGGCAAACAGGTGTTGGAGAAAGAGCTGCGAGTTCTACATCTGGATCAGCAGGAAGCAGCAAGAGAGACTGACACTGGGCCTGGATTGAGCATTTGAAGTCTCAAAGCTCACCCCCAGTGACACTATCTCCAACAAGGCCAAATATACAAGGCCACACCTCCTAATAGTGCCACTCTCTATGAACCTATGGAGGCCATTTTCTTTCAAATCACCAAGTCAGCTATACTTCCAACTAGTGAAAAAGAATCAAAAGGAAGCTTAAGTAGCAAAGGAAACCATCAACAATGAAAACTCATGCAAACATAATGCAAGGAGGGGGGCAAGATTCCAGATCTAGCAAACAGAAGAAATTGGCAGCTTTGGCCAGGTGGTTCTGGCTTAAGAGTCAGAGATACAGGAACAGGGTTATGGAATATTCCTGCACTGCTAAGGAAAGCCATGACTGATAATTTCAGAGAAATTTGAGTCAGTCCTATTTCAGAAGGCTGTGGATCAATCTCTGTGACATTAGTGTAAAGCAGCTGGTCACCAGCCGGGGATTATAAAGTAGGAGGTCCTGGTGAGAAATAGAGGCTACTACAGTCTTCAGGGATCTGACTCTTTGTAACCCAACTTGGCCCACAAACAGAAGAACCAGCTGGAAAAGCAGCACCTAAAACATGAGATGATGGAAGACATTTCAGATTTAAATCATAACACATAAGTTCTGGAAGGAGGAGGCCTCAATTCCAGGTGCCCCTGGTGACTGTTCACTGAACCTAAACTATACTAACCAAAAAATTTAAATTGTGGCTCACAACTGATGCCACTAGATTGCCATAAATAGTCTGAATATTCACAGAGAGAATAAACAGAAAACAAGCAAGCAAATAAAAACACATAAAAAAGCAAACCATTCTAAATGTTGTAATTATGACAAAAAAGGAAAGAAGAAGAATAACTCCTATGTCATTGACATAGTCTACTGCCTACAGCACTTGGGTTCTTGTTAAGAGTCAGGAGTAGCAACTAAAGATCCCAGTGTAGGGGCTGGAGAGATGGCTCAGAGGTTAAGAGCACTGACTGCTCTTCCAGAGGTCCTGAGTTCAATTCCCAGCAACCACATGGTGGCTTACAACCATCTATAATGAGATCTGGCTCCCTCTTCTGGCCTGCAGTCACATATGCTGTATACATAATAAATAAATAAATTAAAAAAAAATAAAAAAAAATAAAAAATAAATAAAAATAAAGATCCCAGTGTAAAATGGCTGAAAACTGAGAGATTTTAATGCAACTATCCAAAAGCTAAGGCAGGAGGATTTTAAATTCAAGGCTTACCCATCCTACAAACCAAGGTCAAGCTTAACCCAGATGCTGAGAATGTGTTTCAACACAGCAAGTGAAAGGAGGCTTTGTAATGTATCTTTTTAGTAGTAATCTTGCATACCATATGAATGACCCAAGTTTTAGTTTCCATAACACAAGCATGAAAGCAAAAATAGAAGCAAACAAAAACACAAATTGTCAAAGAAAAAAAAAATATTATTAAAGAATTCCCAACCAGCAAATTACGAATCTGTAGTAAAGATTTTCCTTTGTCTTACCTGGCCTGTGGTCAGGACAAATCTTTCCCACCCACTGGTCCCACAGCTGTTTGGACCCAAGTAAACACACAGAGGCTTATATTATTTATGAACTATATGGCTATTAGCTCAAGCTTATTACTGACTAGCTCTTACACTTAAATTAACCCATAATTATTGTTTATGTTTATGTTTAGTCACATGGCTTAGTACCTTTTCTCAGTTCTGACTTCACATCTTACTTCCTCTGTGTCTGGCTGGCAACTCCTGACTCAGCCGTCCTCTTCCCAGAATTCTCATTGTCTGCTTATTCTGACTATACTTCCTGCCTGGCTATTGGCCAATCAGCATTTTATTTATCAACCATTTAGAGGAACACATTCATAGCATACAGAGCAACATCACCCATCACAAATCCAAATATGTATTTGCATATATGTGTTTGTGTGTACATATATATATATATGCATATGTATATATGAATGTGTCTGTATACTTGTCTATGCTATAAAATTATATGTTCAACAAATATAGTGCTAATCTCATTATGTATTGGCTAATGAAATGAAAAGCTAAACTGTCAGGAATCCCTTCTCCAAGAGCATTGGTAGAACATTCTAAAATTCATCTTGTTTCAAAGATACTTGCTATACATGTATTAATGAAAACTAGCCAGGCGGTGGTGGCAAATGCCATTAATCCAAGCACTTGGGAGGCAGAGGCAGGCAGATTTCTGTGAGTTCAAGGTCAGCATGGTCAAGTTTCAGGACAGGCTCCAAAAGCTGCAGAGAAAGCCTGTCTTCAAAAACAAAACAAAACAAAACAAAACAAAAACCAAAAAAAAAACAGTCCAATGTAGTTCTTGTAGAAAACTATAATTTACAAATTTTCCTCTTCAATGAAATTCAGTGGCTGTGGCTGCGAATGGTCACAAAAATATTAAATCAAATAATACTTAAAAAAATAACTCTTTTAGACCTCACAGATAACTCAGTGGCTTAAAGGCACTTGATATCAAGCCTGATGACATGAGTTAGTTCCCCAGGACTTACATGATTGAAGGAGAAAACCAACTCTTGGAATCTGTCTTTTGATCTCCATTTGTATGGTGCACACCAAAACACATACATATCCAATAATAAAAAATTTAATTTAATTTAAAAATATATTTCATTGTAAATGCTTTGACTGCATTTCATGATGTTTCCTGGAGTTTCTACACCATAAGAAATATTCATTAAATGTCTTAGGGTATCTGCTGCCAGCTATTGCTTCTCTCGGCTATGTACTATATCCTATTAAATTAATATCTTATTAAAAAAACAAAAAATAAATGTGTAGTTAATATACCAGGATTTCTTGGGCAAAAAAGATCTCACCAACCTTGAGTTGTGGTGATGTACATCTCCCTGACTACCCATTTAACTTTGGATCATAGACAATGAATTATACACCAATATTGCTATGGAGGCTTGTATAAGAGAGGGTGGGCTCGAACCTCTATCCTCTCAGAAAGGGATGGCTTCTCTTGTTCACAATTCCACATCAGTGGCAGGAAATTTGTAGGCACTCTCCTCTCCCCTGAACTCCTAGGAAACCTGTAGCATTAACCTAGTCAACAAAATGGGATTTCCTAGGTTGTACCAGAGACAATGCTAAGCTTCATATGCTGTAGAACTTAGAGCAATGCAGTTATTTTCCATCTCCTAGCCTGATCTCCCTAATACAGTGAAGAACCCAAAATTACACTTTTGCTTAAACTTCCCACAGCTCTCCTAAACCTGGGACACCCTCCCATGGTTTCAGGAAAAGGACACAGTCTCTGGTGTCTTTTCTTGCTGGGGCTCTTCAGTTTTTTAGCATAGTCCTTACTCTTTCATGTCTGAGGCACCATAAATCATTACCTTATTCTTCTTAGTCAATTGGTTTTCACCACCCATACTCTGGTGTCTTTCTACATGGGCTCTGCTTGGTGCTGAGGCACACAATGAAGCTTTGCAGCGAAATTTGTTATTGTGTTCTCTGTGCACCCACTTTTAGTGAATTCATTTGATGAGCCACGAACAGCATGTCCTCAAACAATCCAATGCAATAAGTACAACATTTCTCACAGCAGATGTGTGGATCAGTCACTCTTGACAAAATTTCCAGTTTTTCAGCACATCTAAACAGCTCAAGACCTTGCCCTTAGCCAAGAATGTTCAAATATTTCCTCCCACCAGTCAGACCCAGTTTTCCACTTCACTACAGTTTCTCCTTCAGTTAGATAGGCCATTAAGAAAGTAATCTCTCTGCATCTTCTTCCTCAACACTCCTAGTTATGAAACATTCCTTGTGTCTCTGACTGACTCTTCACTACTGCCTTTGGTGGCTTAGAAGAGAAGACTGTCTTCCTAATGATTAATCAAGCTTCACTCAGTCACTAAGTAAAAATCTTTGAGATGGATCCTGTTTTATCATCATCATCATCATCATCATCATCATCACCGTGGTATTATTCTCTTTAATTTTCACCTATCTAAAGAATTGTAAGCTAGCTAACATAAGCTTTGTTTTCCCTATGACACTAGAAAGTAAAGAAGATTCCCAATATGAAAACAATGACCAATCAGCTATGAGCAGGACACAGGTTAGACAAGAGGCATGCCGCCATCTGCTAGTGAGAATGCGTAAGTTGTCTGTGGAGTAAAACTTTGCTTTCAGGTGAGATAGGCTGAAATAAGGTTATGTCAGGCAAATGAACTGGCCTAGCTGCTATGTAAAGTTTGCATCCCTATTAGTCCCTTCTCAGTCCCCATCAAGGAAACATTGCTAGCTCCTCTGGATCTAGAAAGACCACTATATGTAGCTATTAGACATGATTATCTTATATTAGTGAAGTGACCAAACCACTAAAATTATAAGATGCCTGTGCATGTCCCAGTTAATTGTGCACAGTAAAATTTGCACAAATTTCAACAGCATAATTATATGTAGTGTATATTATTTCTAGTGGAAACAGTGGTTTTTTTTTTGTTTTTTTTTTTGTTTTTTTTTGGTTTTTTGAGACAGGGTTTCTCTGTGTAGCTTTGCGCCTTTCCTGGGACTCACTTGGTAGCCCAGGCTGGCCTCGAACTCACAGAGATCCACCTGGCTCTGCCTCCTGAGTGCTGGGATTAAAGGCGTGCGCCACCACTGCCTGGCGGAAACAGTGTTTCTTAATTTATGTTCCCATTGATTAATGCCTTTAATGAGAAAAACACAATAATTATTTTACTGCAATCGATTCTATACTAAAACAATTCTCCAGTTTGTCAAAAAAAAAAAAAAGAAATTACAATGGTTTCTAAATCTGTTTGAATTTTTTGCTACATAGAGTTTATGGGATCAGTTGCTAATAAAATGTTAGGAAAGTGACATGAAAAACTGCATTTTTTTTTACTTCACTACACTCAAGGCAATTAATATATTCAAATATGTTAGAAGCAGTTTTCTGTTCTTAACTAAAAGCTTTCATCATGCTTCTTACACAGTGTAATAGCTCAAGATACAGAGACATAGTTGAATGTCAACCTGCATTGTTGAGGCTCCAATCTATTATTTATATGTTTGTCAGGATGCAACTCATGTTTAAAGACTCTACTCTGAAAAAAATAACTGTGAACCAGATAATCAGATGTACTGATATTCCTAACTTCTTGTTCAGTCAATGTCAGGTTTTTTTTTGGGAGGGGGATAAAGGAATGTCAAAAACTCCCTTTCCCTCCAGTAAAGCACTGTTGTATGCATGTATGTATGTATTTATAATTTATATTTAACCGCCAAATGAAAGGAAACTAATTATAAGTTTCAAATTCTTATCTTTTTGTATTAATAATTTCAATACTTAATGATCTGTTCTACTTAAACATATGGAGCTTTAGTTCAAAACATTATATAATATAATATCTTTATCTTCAAAGTGTGATTTTGAACATATGTCAGTTACTTTGAGGTATAAACCAGTTTCTCTATATTGTCACACTTTGTGAACTATGGGAGTGTATCTGAAAAGTATCAAAACAACTAAGAGTGAACACTGGCTATTTTCCTTGTCTTCCTGAGCCCGAAACCTTTGATTTCCTCTCTTTTGAGCACGACTTTGTTTTACCAAAAAGCCACAATTCAGTTGCTTGACACTGTTACAGTAGAAATGTAAATTATTTAATTACATTTTGTATGACTCTGATCTAGAGCCAGCAAAAGAACTGTGAACAGTATTATATGATTAAATTCATCATAACCTATGAAACTGGGGATTTGTGTATTATTCTCGTGTGTTTAAATGCCACTGTTTAATCACAACTAATAAACATGTAATAGTTCAAAAAATGTAGATTTCTCCCTTCAATTTGTACCTGAAAGAATTAGATCCTAGAAGCAAGATTTATTGATGATTCATGGAAATCAATTTCACTAAAAGGCATTTTAAGGACATCAGCAAGCAATGTGGTTACCCATGGCAAAATTAAGCATAAAAACATATTGCCTCTGAGGCAGAACAAAATCATTTCTTGCAGGGAACAATATTGCAGACTCGCAGCATGAGACTTGAATTCTATTTCAGGGAAGAGACGAGAAAAGAAAAACACATTAATAATAATCTTCCGTCTATGATCATGGAAATTTAAATTTCCTGCCTTGGATGTATGCTAGAGTAAGAATGCTGTAGTTCCTACTTGTTCGTCTGAAAGTGAATTATTGTTATTATTATTATTATATTATTAAATTACAGGATATATATTCATTTTTCTTTAAACAAAATTGGTTATCACAATCGTGTTTGAATTTTTTTAATCTTCCTTATTAAGTTGGCATAGAGAAAATTCTGGTTTTTTTTTCCATTTTGAATGTTGTAGAGGAAAAGAAATATTTCTATCAAAGCTGTTTTTAGTGAAGGCTCACAAGTTAAGAGCACTTTTTGTTCTTAGAGATGACGCAGGTTCAGTTTTTTAGCATCCACATGTTAGCTCACAGCCACATGTAAATCAAGTTTCAGGGGGTGTCAACCCCCCTTCTGGCACCCAGTTTGCACAATACACATACATAAATGCACACGAAACTCTGAGACACCTAAAATACAAGTAAATAAGTCCTTAAAAAATGTTTGTGCAGTAGGTTTCAATTAATTGAGACTGTAAAGTAACATGCTTTTGACATGTCAGGTTCACTTCCCTGGTTTTGTTGTTGTTGTTTGTTCCTTAATTTTTCTGGAACACACTGCCTTGATACTTCTCTGTCTTCCCATTGGATTTGCTGTAACTCCAAACATGGATTTGGGCAGCTGTTTTCTCTTCCGCTGAGCAGAATCTTCAGATATGTCTGAAGTGGTAAATGACAGACTCTGACTTTACCCCAGGCCTTACAATGTCCTCCTGTGGAGTATTTAGTTCTTCTACAAGATGATCACTTCAGGGTTAGAAAACAAGCCATTTTTCCAATAGAGAACTCTTCATTTTGTTTTATTATTGTGCCACCCAGACTACTGGACTTTTTAAAATCTAGTTCCTTAAAAGAACAACTTTCTGCTCTGAGATAATGAAAAAAATGCAAAGGAATAGCAATATCCAGAACAAACCAGTTGAATACACACAATCATCATGCAACTTCATACTGGGATATATTATCCCTGATGCCATAGAGAAGATGTACTATATTTAGTTTTAATATCATAGAAACAGCAAGGATTCAAAATTGTACATTTGTCAGTCCCCATAGGAAACAATTTCATTTCCCATAATTTTCTCTTTCAGAGTCACCAAGAATGTATTCTCTCTTCTCATCTCTCATGCGGCTCTCTGCTATTTTTTTTTGTAGTGACTGAAAAGCCTCCACTGATGTCTTTCTGAAATTCTCAATTTATTCATCATTTTCTTTCCATAAGATTATTCTGTCTTAAAGCTTTAAGAATGTTATTCAGTCTCAAAATTATGTTACTCACTTAAAGCTAAAAAAAAAAGTCTTTCTGTACTTGGTTTAACTTGGCGTCAACTACATCATCACCATTGCATTTTATTTCCCCTTTTATGCTGAGATACTTAGATAGATGACTAAGTCCAGCTAATCTACCTCTACACATCTAAATCTGTGATTATGACCTGTGACTACATTAGCTTTTGAAAAGACCTGTATCTTCCTAATGTGAAGTTACTTATGAAAGTACACAGCATGACCCTGGACAGATGCTTTCTATTGACCATTTGTGTGTGTGTGAAGGAAAAACATCAATTGAACTGTAGGAGTCTCTATAGCACCTTTCCAGCATCATGTTCTCTCCTTCATTGTAAGGATACATAGTCCTATTTGCAGATAAGTGTTCCTACAGATATTTCTTGGCATATAGATGCTTCAAATGGCTAATGGTCTTGATCATCCTCATTACAAGACAAAGATGCTCTTTAATACCAACACATTTTATTCTGGAAAGCTCGCTTTGACTTTGAAATTGGGACATTTCAACATAGATAATAGGTGCAATTCAAGCAGAAATTTCACTATGTACAACCTGACATTCATAATTATCCTAAACTGTCAAGTTGGTTTTACACAATGAATAAATCATGGCAAATCTAAAAATATAATAAATCCTGGAGGAGATGTGCAAACATTTATTGATAGTGTCCATACAAAATAATCCCTAATTTTTATTTATGTTTCATGTCTGATATTTTTCATTCCCTATGTACAATGAATTTCATGATAGCTAACACAATGTAGACACTGATGTAGCATAGAAAAATAATGAAAAAGTGACCAAGCAAAGCCTAAGCATATTGTAAACAAAATCTCTGCGAAGGTCTGGAAGGTAGGAAATAAATTGTATGAGGAGAAAGAAGTAAAGACATCAATGATTTTATTATAACAGGTTGTTGATAGAATTGTGCTATTAATGCATTTGTCGGTGTGTGACTGTATGCACACATGATGTCGCAAGTGCAAATATGTGAACCTGAAAGTGGAGGCCCCCCAAAATATTCAGATGTGGTTCCTCAGGCACCTGAGACTGCATCTTTCACTGTCTGAGAAATCAACTCACCAAATAAGGTATGTTGGCTGCTCAGTGAGCTCCAGAGATCTGTCTTTGCCTTCCTGCACTAGGATTACAAGGCACAGGACCCTTCCAGGTTCTGGGGATGGAATGAAGGTCATCCAGTTCTACAGAGTAAACCCTTGGTAAAGCCCTGTAACAGTGATAATATCATGTCTGATTTGATGCAGACACACCTAGGATATTGATAAAGCACCGACACAGCTGGGGTAAAAGTGCTTGCTACGGAAGTCAGACTCCCAGAGTTCTATTTCCAGAACCCATAGTAGGAGGAGAAAACATACTCTCAGTAGTTAATTTTTGACCTCCACACAACTGCACTGGTATGTGTACACTAGTGTATATATACACATGCACACAGACACACAGACACACATATGTACGTGTGTACACACACACACACACACACACACGCACACGCACTTTAAAAAACGACAGGCTTCCCAGGGATATAAACCAAATATGGCATATCAAGTTGCAATAAGACTAGCCACATGCCCTGATTAGTTGATTCTGTGGGTTTTCTTGTGGTAACCTTCACTCCTCTGTTTCCTACGATCATTCCTCCAAGTCTTCTACAGGATTCCATGAGGTCTGCCTAATGTTTAGTTGTGAGTCTCTGCATCTGTTTCAATCAGTGGCTGGACGAAGCCTCTCTGATGGTGATTATGTTAGGCTTCTGTCTATGAGTATAGTAGAATATCAATAGGAATCATTTCTTATACTTTTTTATTCTTTCTTTCTTTCTTTCTTTCTTTCTTTCATCTATCTTTCTTTCTCTTTCTTTCTTTCTTTCTTTCTTTCTTTCTTTCTTTCTTTCTTTTTCTTGCTTGCTTGATGGTTCTATCTTGCCTCTATCCTAGGTGTCTGTTCTATCTTGCCTCTATTCTAGGTGTCTGGGTTATCAAGCTTCTGGTTTGTGGCCCTCCAGGGAGTGTCATGGGTGGTTTCCACTTATGGCATGGATCTCAAGTAGGACCAGTCATTATTTGGCCACTCCCACAATTTCTGCACCATCTTTACCCCAGCATATTTGCAGGCAGGACAAACTGTAGGTCACAGGTATTTTGGCTGAATTGGTATCCCAATCTGTCTACTGGAAGTCTTGCCTGGTTACAGGAGATGGCCAGTTCAGGCTCCCCATAGCCCATTTCAGCTGTTTTTTTTTTTTTTTTTTTTATGTTTTAGTGGAGCAGGTTTTAATTAAGGACTGTACACAGGTTTAATGAATATAGTAATTATTTGCTAAAATTTCCTAGTATTTTTCACTTCAAAGCCCAAAGCTTGTATTATCTCTTCTTGTATATACATAAGAGAAATGTAAACAACCTCAAAATACTGATTTCTTCTATTAAATTAAATTAATTTGTGATATTTCTTATTTGTTTTCATTTATCCACTTTCCTTGGCTTATTTCTTATTTTACTATATCCCTAGTCCAAGGAGCACAGACATGCACCATGTAAGTCAGCAATAGTTAAATATGCATAAATTAGATTTGGAGGTTATGAAATATCTTATCTTTAATAAGCATATGAGTAAAGGGTAAATTTTTATTTTTTAAATTTTTTATTCATTTTACATGCCAACCACAGACCCCCCTCTCATCCCTCCTCCCGCTCCCTCACCCCCACCTTCCCACCCCACCCCTGATCCATCCCTCATCCCCTCCTCCAACAGGGTAAGTTCTCCCATGGGGGGACAGCAAAGCCTGGTGCATTCAGTTGAGGCAGAACCAAGCCCCTCCCCACTGTATTAAGAGTGAACAAGGTGTCCAACCATAGGAAATGGGATCCAGAAAGCTGGCTCATGCACCAAGGATGGACCATGATCACACCTGACCATGTCAGAGGCCTAATATTTTAATTTTTAAAACATTTTTATTCATAGTTCTGACATGCACAGAATTTGAGCTCTGAGACATTTTAGTCTACATATAAAAGATTGTTAACTAGATTTTTATTGTAAGATAAGATTTCTGCCAGGCACAGTTGTACCTGTCTTCAATCCCAGGACTTGAGAGGCAGAACTCTGGTAGAGATAGAGGGAGAGGAGTTGGAGGAAGGAGGAGAAGTAAGGAGGGAAGGAAGGAAGAGGTGGAAGGAACGAAGAACAGTATTGGAGGCTGCTGAGATGACTTAGTGTTTTAGAAAGTGAGCTGAACAAGCCCGATGACGTGAATATGATCCCCAGGGAGAGAACCAATCCCAAAAATTGTCCTCTGATTTACACACATGTGCCTATCTCTGTTTCTCTCTCATGCGCAAATAAATAAAATGAAAAAAATCAAACACAAGAAGAAGAATGTCAATAAACCACTAGGACAATAGCAAGCAATATACAGCGTGAGGCCTGATGAAGAATTAGACATGCAGAAATCAACTCAAAAGCTGCCTGTTTGGTTGAAAAGTATACAGTGAGTATACCTGAAAAGGTACAGTTAGTGAGGATTCTTTTAACTGAATAAAAAGTAGAAAAAAGGGAATTTATACAAAATTTAGTATTAAATAAATTTTATTTCAAAATCCTAGCCACCATTTTATTATATATATATATATATATATATATATATATATATATA
>CABHPH010119695.1:0-13737 GCA_902168325.1 Peromyscus nudipes
GCAATTGGTAGTTGGATCCTTTCCTTGTGATTATAATATTAGGTCATATCACATTTCTCCCCATGTAAACCTATGCAATTATGTACTTTCTGCTGCATTGTTACTGAATGACACAATTCCTGATCTGTGTTTTGTTCAATAACTTCACATATTAGTTTCTGTTTATCTTAATACGGACTAGAAAAACAACAGGAAAAGTTTGAAATATGCTCGAGTGGCTTTCTTCCATGATGCCAAATTGTTCCTCAAAGAGGACCCTTCACTGTACAGTTAGGAATTCATTTTAGGCTTATTTATATATGTTCTTGCTACTGTTTGGTTTCTATTTTATATATATTTGATTTTTGTGATTTTCACTAACTCTCTGCACACTCTAACTGTAACTTTTTACATGATGAACAATGAAAATCTTTCAGCTGAACCACCTACTTTTGATTTTGATTTTCTTAACATAACAGTTGCTGGGACTATGCTTCAATGTTGATTAGAAAGAGCAGTAGTAGACATCTGAATTGTACTTTACATAAGAAATAATGTTAGTACTTTACCAACAAACAGTATAGTATTGTTTAGGTAAGAAGATGTATCCATAACTATAAAGGTAGCTTCACCTGTTTCGTCATTCATTAAAAGAATAACTGAGTTTCTTCCTCTATGAACATGGTCAGCTTCTTTTTATTCTACAGTTTCAAAATATATTGAAGAGCCTGCCTTTCTTTCCTGGAAGAAATCTAACATTATAATGAGAGAAATATGGTATGAGGATTGCGGAAGACTTTCCTAAGCTAACATAGACAGATTTGAATCGGAGTTCTACTTCTTCCTGAGTTTAGCAAGTTGTTATGGAGGTAGTGTTAAGGGGGGTGTCATTAGGTCTGGATGGAAGTCTGCCTTCAGAAGACATTAAAATCCTTCTCAGGAGACATAATTTAGTATCCCAAAGAGACTTGTTATAAAAGAATAACCATAGGCACTCCCTGGCCACTCTGGCTTCCTGTCTAGGTATAAGATCTCCTGCGTTTATGCTGTCCGGTACCATGAGTGCCTCATCAGAACCAAACTGTGCTACATTTGTTTCCTGAACCTTCTTAACTGTGAGCTACATAAGTCTTTCTTTGTTTTAAAGCACCTGGCCTCAAATACTTTGTTATACAAACAAAATGGACCAGGACACTGTCTTTGTTAATTTTCTCATTGTCATGACCTTAAGAGCAAATGATTTATCTTGGTCAACATTTATTGGAGGGGGAAGTATTGGAACACAATGGAGAAAGCATGCTGAGAGGATCTTGCTCATGTCTCAGTAGTTCAGGAAGCAATGAGAGGAGGAGTCCCTCTTTTTGTCCTTTTCATTCTTTGGGGACCCTAGTGATGGGGACTATGCCAGCGACACTTGGAGCGATCTTTCTCTCAGCTGTCAGTCAGTGGAACTCCCACCGAAACACTCAAAAAGCCCCCACCTCACTGATGCCTTAGCTGTTGTCAAGCTTAGTCAAGTGGACAGAGTTAACACCACGCATACTGTCCACTCCATCCCTGCCATCAGCCCTTGGTGACTTCTCTCCCGATGTGTCACCTCAGAAGTTCAAAAGCTACATTTCCTGAATGTTGAAGTTTAAATATCTGAGGTTCCTGTACAGAACATTCAGAGAGACACGTTGTATTTTTCTTTGCTGAACAGGAGAGTGCATAGAATTGACTTGAAGTAACTCCACTGAAGGAAAACGTGTCTCTAATGGGAACTGAGGGACCCGGGGTTAACACTAACTACGTCCTATGTTTTGCTGTCAACATGGACTATTTTCCAGTGGAGTTTTATGGAACGGAATTGCAGTTTAATAAGAGGCTCATTTGCAGGTACACTTCCCACCCACTGAAAAGCTGCCTTGGCTTTCTAAGAGTCTGATGGGAGTCCTGTGGAGGCACAGCCCTCTGTTAGCAGCTTACCTTAATGGAAATGAATTGCATCCATTGCCACCCTCTTACTATGCATTACTGTGTTAGTGTAAGCTGGATAAAGACTTACCTTTTTCACTGCCAGAAGCCTGCTTAGTTTTAGGCCTTTGAGTGAATGTATAAATTGTACATTTGAGTCCCTCCTTTCTTCATAAATAGAGCTTTGGGTGGTACTGAACGATAACTTGAAATCAGCTGTTTAACTTTTATTGAATGTGAAATAAATCTTAAAACATTCAGGTCTACATCCTGTTTGTTTTTTTTTTATCTGTTTTGACGCTGCATCATGTTGCCTGAATTACCAAGTGCACGCACACACACACACACACACACACACACACACATTTACCAACATACATACACACATACATAAATACACACACATACACACAAAAAAACCCACATAAAGATAAATCAGTTCCCACTAAATGTTTACCTAGCTCATAGTAAAAATAAATACTTTTTTTTGCCTTTTCTTTTTAAAGCAGGCAAGCTTGCTCCTTGGGGCTAGATAAGTTGTCTCGGTAACATCGTCTTCAGTATTGTTTCCACTGACAAGCAACACTTTGCCACGAGTGTCCTCCAGCTGGGTGAGGCAGGTATTGAACGGATAACTAGATGCAGAGGAGGCTGAGCGGGATGAATCAACCTCTATGCTTTTTCTCATGCCCCACATGTAAAGCCTGAACTCATTAGATGTCTGTGGACTCCTACTCTGTCTGAACAATTTCTCTTTGTGACCTTCTGTCTCCGTCTGTACTTTTGTTAATTTTGAAGCGCAAGAGGTTCTTCTAAGCTGAAACTCACCGTGGAATACACAGCCAGTGAATGGAGGAGCCAAAAATCTAATTAATATGTTTCATATTCTAAGTTGTTTTTTCTATATTCAGCAGCATATTGTATTTTCCTCATGATTATGGTGTAATATTGTTATTTATTAAACACAATTATTGAGTTTATGAATAAAAACAGAAAAATAATCTGTGAGCTACATAGGAAGAGGGAATGTGAAGTAGTGCATGGAAAGCTCTCAGAACAAGCCTGGAATGCAGCCTCCCTCCCCCACCAACCCTGGGTTCTTCTACATCTCCCTTTGGTCCTTGGTTTTTTCTTTCTCTTGTTCCCTTTGTTCGTATACTTCTTCCATAGGGATTATGGATCACACAGTGTCCTCCTGAATGGAAGATCTTAAAAGATCCACATTGATACAGTTCGTCAGTGGCACCTAGAATGAACTGGAAATTGAACTAAGTCACCCAAGCTGGAATAATTCAAATATTAACATGAATGACCATCAAATTGTCAATGTCATTTCCTGTTGCTGTGATAAGTACCCTGGCAAAAGCATGTTAGGGAAGGAAGGGTTTATTTTGGTTATCATTGGAGAATACCATCTATCTTGGTCACAACACCAGGAGCCAGAGGCAGCTGATCACATTGCTTTAGCAGTCAGGAACTAGAAAGTGATGCTCAACCTCAGCTGCCTTTCTCCTGTTTATACACTCCAGGATTTCAGCCTAGGGAATAGTGCTGCCTACAATGGGTAGATCTGACTTTAATTAACCTAATGAAGAAAATGCCCCCCAAAACAGGCTCATTGCTCATCTTTCATGTCTCCTTCTAAAGCTCATCAAGTTAACAAACAAAGCTTAACCGTTACAGTCATCAAAAACAAGTTACATCTGATATATGTTGCTAGGAGTTTCTATTCATTTGACCAAGGAAAATGAAGAGGAGGAGGACAAAAACGAACAAACTAAAACCATAATTCATAACAAGATCTGAACAAGAGTGATACCAGTATACAAGCTAATGTGGAAAAGGGAGATATCAAGGGTCCAATCCCTACACAAAGAACCACTGACAACTAAGAAATACTGAGAGTGGAAGAAATTGTCTTTCCTAGAGATGAGCCTCTGCAGAAGGCAAATAGATATTACTGGACTATGAAGCTCATATTCTATAAGCCAACCTAGTAGAATCCCGTTCATTGTGTATGTTAATTCTATCCAATTTGTTTCCATTATGAACTCTGACCTACAGAGACTCTCACACATAATCTCAATACTCAGGGGGTTAAGATATGAAAATCTCAGGTTTGAGTTAAGGCAGAGTTATTGCAATGTGCAATGACACTTTGTCTCAAAAAGCTTTGAAACCAAAGCATGACAATATCCAACACCAAAATCACCTTTATCTATAAAACCATATGAAATTTCCATCTGGAACATCTAAATATTTGAGCCCCGCTGGTCAGCCTTTAAGGTCAAAGTATTCTACTTTCTGATTCTGCTGTCAGACATGGCAATGATGAGAGAACCAAAGCCACGAAAAATCTTTAGAAGAGATGTCTCAGGGTGTAAAGCCATTACTACAGAATCATGAGGACCTGAATTCTGAATCCCAGCAGCCATGTAGAAAGCAAGGACTGGCAATGTATGCCAGTAACCCAAGCACTGGGGCACAAAGACAGCAGGATCCTCAGTGCTCTGTCAGTTCAGACAAAACAGGAAGATCAGGTTTAGTGAGAGATTGTCTCAAGTTATGAGGTGAAGAGAAATAGAGGAAGACACTGATATTGATGTCAGGCTTCTGCATGGACCATGGATGAGTGTATCTGCACACACAAACACACACACACACACACACACACACACACACACACACAGAGAGAGAGAGAGAGAGAGAGAGAGAGAGAAGTGGAAGGGGAGGGAGGAAGAAAGGGGAGAGAGAGGAGAGGGAGGGAAGAGGAGGCAGAGGGGTTGGGAGGGAGGGAGAGAGAAAGAGAAGACATGCTTGCCTGGTTTAAGTAGTTTTTCACCTACCTTCAACATTTATGCCATGGCAAATCAGGAAGAGAGCACACAGCTCACTAATGGCTTCGATTTTTAGGAAATAAGGCAGATGGTAGTCTACCACACAGATTCCACCACTAAATTATAAAACCTGACTGTGATCTGTGTTCACAGAGAAAGAAGGGCAGGGTACAGAATCACGGGAAATTTTCTCTCTCTCTCTCTCTCTCTCTCTCTCTCTCTCTTTCTCTCTCTCTCTCTCTCCTTGGCCTTCATTCTAATTAACCCACCCCCATCCTCCCCCTCCCCTTCATTTCTGTCATCTCCATTTCACAGTATCACTTGCCCAGAGAAAAGAGGCTGCGACACATTCTATTTAGAAAGTGAGTGTCTCACTAGGGGTGACAAGTCTTTTTTTGAGGTCATTTATCTAATTGCTCTTTGCAGATAAGAATTAATTAGCCTGATGATTTTTCTCCGTTTTTGGATGGGTTCCCCACCTGAAGAGAAGAAATTCCTTGGTGTCAGTGATTAATTGCTCAGCCAGAAGCACACTGCCTCGCATTTGTAATAAATGCCGGCTGACTCCTTAGGTCACATTAAGAGGCAGGCAGGTTGTGCTGTAATGTACAGCATTATAAAGCACTTGTATAAATAGGGGCAGAAGCATGTGATTGTGATTAAATATTTTAATACATCACAGGGTGAAAGCTTTTCGGAATACTGAAAGCAAAAGCCATCACTTAGGGCAGCTTTTCTCTTTCCGTCCAGAGACACAAAACATCTTAGAATCAATGATAGAAGGTAGCAATTCGATGTAGGATTTGTCTGAAATGACCACAGTGAACCATGGGGTTTGGTTTCTCGTTTCTAGCTGTCTCTGTCACTTTTTGACTAAAGAACACCAACAAGTCTTTACAAGAATGTCCACTTCCCACACCACGTTTACTTCAAGGAAAAAAAAAGCAGTAAGTTGCCATTTGGTTCACTTTCAAGTTAGTTTCTTTGCTTTTGAGTATATGGATGTTTTGCAGAAGTGTGTGTAAGGGGCCCCTGGACCTCAAAAGGAGGAAACAAAGCATGTTAAGTCTCTGGAAATGTGTAATAGTGTCTGCACAGAATATGCAAGGCTGGGAGAGAATCCAGAGTGTCAGTGTGACCGCAGAGGTTAGCTGAAAACTAGTCAGGATTTGGGGAAAATCATCTGAGATAGTCACTTTATTTTTCATGTTTACCACAACATTCTGTAGGGAAAGGTTTCTTCTCAGTTACTTTAAGGACAAAAGCGACAATCCCAGAAGTAGTAAGTGTTTTATCAAAGATCACACTAAGTGGGAAGTAGGGATCACAGAGGCAGAAAGAATGCTTTTGACTCCCAGGCCAAGTTCTTTCTACAAATATATATATAAATTTTTTTGGAAAACAAAAAATACATATTTGTAATTAGAAAGAATATATTATATACTTATAAATGTATTTAATAGTATATTTTATTGATATTATATATTATATATTTAAATAAACACTCACAAATAAGGAGCAATTTCATTGTATATGAGGGTAAATAAGACAGTTTTCAAAAACCTGCTGGGATTATAAAGACAGATAACACTGAATGAAAACATTTGAATGAAATGATTTTTACAGAAGCCAGTAGTTGTGGTAATATTGTGTTCCCCAATATATTGTGTACCCTAATAAACTTATCTGGGCTCAGAGAACAGAACAGCCACCAGACAGAAATAGAGGCCAGAAAATGATGGCACACACACCTTTAATCCTAGCATTCCAAAGGCAGTGATCTGTCTGAATCTCTGTAAGTTCAAAGCCACACTGGAAACAGCCAGGCATCGTGACACATGCCTTTAATCCCAGGAAGTGATGGCAGAAAGCAGAAAGGTATATAAGGCAAGGCATGAAAACCAGGAACTAGAGCTGGTTAAGCTTTTAGGCTTTTAGCAGCAGTTCAGATGAGATCCATTTGGATGAGGACTCAGAGGCTTCCAGTTTGAGGAAACAGGATCAGCTGAGGAACTGGCAAGGTGAGGTGGCTGTGGCTTGTTCTGTTTCTTTGATTATTCAGCATTCATCCCAATACTTGGCTCTGGGTTTGTTTTTATTAATAAGACCCTTTAAGATTCGTGTTACAAGTAGTTCTTTTCTAAAAGACTGATCTATGAACTAGATAGTAAAAAGAACATTTTCTTCCAAAAAGGTGAATGATAGGTCATTTATTCTTGCTTATCTGCTATTACTTAAAGGAATCCAATCTAATGATGTTCTTGCATCCTAGGCAAGGTAGCACAAACATTACCGAGAAGCTTGTGTGGTTACTGAATAATTTCATATTCTATCTTTCTGTGGTCTATTTGTTTCATTTTTATTTCACTTTATGCACATAGTGGGTCCATAATAAGCATCTATTCAGTAAATAAGCAAATGTTGCAGGAATGTATTAGGTATCATCATTTTCCAGGTAGGCCTGTGAGTAACTTGCCATTTTATCCACCTCTTGGCTACTTTTCTCCTAAAGTCCTTAATAAAGGAAGCATTGCTCCCTAGAGCTTCTAGATGACAGGTTTTACTGAGTGCTTTGTTAGGGGCAGTAGTAATGGTACTTGCTGACCCTCTTGTTTGTGAAAACAGACCAGGGAAGTTCTTCTGTGTCACAAAGTCTTGGATATTCTTTCCCATGTGACTGACTTGCTAGGTGTTCAAACCATATTACAAAGAGTTCCCAAGCCACTTGCTGGATGTCCTGCCCTCAAGAGCCTATGTTTACCTGTTGTATGAGTCTGCTCACAGGCACTGAGCTGCTGGTTAGTGGTAAAGGAAGGCACTTTCTTCTTCAGCCTCCTGTGAAGATTTCTAAAGTGCATCTACTTGAACAGAGACTGCTGTTTTTCCTACTCTCTTTCCACAAAACAATAAATTTAGCTAGTAAGTTTTTTAACAGGAATAGTTCAGGCTCCTTTCTCTGCCTCTCACTGTTATAAAGATAGTAACTACAATGATGATGCTTACAGTTTAACATCCACACTTTGGACTACCTTATCTCTTGAGAGAACGTCCTGGTTTGTGATCACTCAGAATGGACATTGTGTGCCTTAAGAAGGTTAGAGGCAGCCTGTCCACCTTTCGGTCCCAGCAGGATTCAACAGGAAGGCACCCCCTATGAGAAATTGTTCCTCTCTGAACACTGATGATGTTAGCACTTTGGTCTTGTGCTTTCTGAGCCTCAGAGAGGTGAACTACGAATCCCTGGAGCTTGTGTATTAGCCTGCCTAAGGAGTTTTGTAATAGCACTCAGAACTGATTTACAAGCATCTCCTTTGGAGGAATGTAAGTCTCCAAGGCTCTGTGAACAGAAACTTTGCTAATATTATTCAGTGATAGAATGTTTTTAAAGGTACAATTTAAAAAGTTGTTTCTTCTATTCCACCTTCCGTTTTCCTTCTACTGATTGATAGGTAGGTTGTGTTTTATTTAGGGCTCCTTTTCCTTCCCTAGAAGTGAGAACCCCAGAGAGGAACTGTTTTTGTTTTTGTTTTGTTTTGTTTTGTTTTCAGAAGGCTTGGTCTTGGATCTCACCAGTGGAAGTCAGAGACAGTGTTCTGCAAAGTAAGGAAAGCTCCAAGGAATGCCTTAAGATTCTCTTCTCCCCAAAGGTGAGTAAAGCCTGGAAAAAATGTCTCATGTCTTTCCCCCCAAACCAGAATTCAACCGTGATCCTCAAATACAGAAGACAAATCCCATAATCATTTTCAGCTCTCAACATGGAAACAAGCTTTTGGGATCATTCTTAGGCTCCCCATAGCACATCATTTTTCCTTGTCTGGTTTGAAGCAGTCAGACATAGTCCTCATGTTGTTTGAGAAACAGAATCTTGCTATGGAGCTCAGCACAACTTTGAACTGGCTATTTAGATTAGAAAGGCCTTGAACTCACAATTCTCCTATCTTAGCTTTCCATGTGCTAGAATCTCAGCATGTGCCACCCTCCCCCCCTGTCCACCTAGAGCTTTGGATCAGTCACACTGCTGTGAAATTTTTCCTCCTATTTACCTGATAAAATATCTTCTCCATCCCTTCTCTTCAGTGTGATGGTAAAAGGTAGGTCCATTTGGTCTGCGGCATGACTGTGTCGTGGTACAGCTAGCAGGAGTATTTGACAGGGAGTGGATGAATGTCCAGTGAAGGATGCTGATCCTTCACAGATATTTAAACCAGGAGTCATGGCTACACTCACAGTACCTGAGTGCACTGGATCTTCACCAGGAGCTGACCACAGCTTCTCACTAGCTGTGCTCTCATTGCATCAAATTCCTCCCAAGGGAGCTTTGGCCCATCAAGTGCTTCTGTGCTCATCTTCTCCAATGGGCTGTCACACTACCACCTGCAGATCCTGACCTTCCAGTCCCAACTCCTGCTTGGACTCATCTTCATAAATTTTCCTGCTCTTGGGTCTTCCATCTCCTAATGTTACCCAGTAGCCCAGTGAAAGTTTATGTGAGTATAATGGTTAACTTTGATTGTGCATTAGACCCATATCAGAAAATAGGAATACAAACTTCTGGGCGGGCCTTTGAGGGTCTTTTCAAGAAGACTAAATCACCAGGTCCCTGACTTAGAGAAAGAACCATGATATGAGGACATAATTTGGAGACAGTGAAAGGTATGAGGTGGGGGGGGTTATTGAAGGAAAAATGGAATCAGCTATATGCTCCCTGTCTACTTCCTGTATACACCTCTCTGCTTCCTGGCTGCCATGGACTGAGCTGCCCTGCTCTATTACATCCCTCCAGGCATGGTGGCCTCACAGGCTTGAGACCACACACCTAAATATGTATTTTTTTATGCCTGCAGGTTGTTTCTGCCGAGTCTTTTGCCACAACATAGTTGTAGACATAACCAAAATGGTGAGTCCCTAGAATTTTCCAGAGGTTGTGATGTAGTGACATCTCACTCTTGGCTTTTCAGGGGAAATCTTTTCCAATTAGGCAAATCTTTTAGGTCATTATTTTCCAAACAAAATTTTAGCCAGTCAGCTACCAGTTAGTAATAAGCCCTTTCAGTGGGTACAATTGTAAGAATATACTTACGTGGTACTATATAGATAAAATGTTGTATATTAGTATTCATTGCTGTGGATATCGCTCTGTATGCTGTGAATGTGTTGCTCTGATTGGTTAATAAATAAAATGCTGATTGGTCAGTAGCCAGGCAGTAAGTATAGGTGGGACAAGTCGAGAGGCGAATTCGGGGAACAGGAAGGCTGAAGCAGGAGACACTGCCAGCCACCACCATGAGAAGGAAGATGTAAAGATACCAGTAAGCCACGAGCCATATGGCAAGGTATAGATTTATAGAAATGGGTTAATTTAAGATTAAGATCTAGCTAACAAAAAGCCTGAGCCATGAGGCCATACAGTTTTAATTAATATAAGACTCTGTGTGTTTATTTGGGTCTGAGCAGTTGTGGGCCCTGGCAGGACTGGAGAAAACTCCAGCTACAATTCATGAAATAGTAGCACATTATGCAACAAAGTATAATATAATACATATCACAATGTAACATAATACATAGTGTATTAGTTATATGCAAAATTTTATTACATATAATAGTTGATATATATTTTCAATGATAAGTAACATATTAATGAATATATATATATAATATGCATGTTATATAATTTATAAATATGTGTGTTATAAGCAGATATACGTATCATGTGGTGGTATTGTTTTCCCCAAAATACTGTGCACTCTAATAAACTTATTTATCTGGGGTCAGAGGACAGAACAGCCACAATATTAAACATAGAAGTTAGACAGTGGTAGCACATGCCTTTAATCCTAGCATTCCAGAGGCAGAGATCTGCCCGGATCTCTGTGAGTTCAAGGCCACACTGGAAACAGCCAAGCATGGTGACTCACGCCTTTAATCCCAGGAAGTGATGGCAGGAAGCAGAAAGGTATATAAGGCATGAGGACCAGGAACTAGAGCTGGTTAAACGTTTAGGTTTTTGAGCAGCAGTTCAGCTGAGGTCCATTTGGATGAGGACTCAGAGGCTTCCAGTCTGAGGAAACAGGATCAGCTGAGGAATTGGCGAAGTGAGGAAGCTGTGGCTTGTTCTGCTTCTCTGATCTTCCAGCATTCACCCCAATACCTGGCTTCAGGTTTGTTTTTATTAATAAGAACTTTTAAGGTTCATGCTACACATAATTGTATATATAATATGATAATTATATATGCAATATCTTTAATATTATACATAATCATGCTTAATAAAAGGTATACATATCCTATGTATGTAATATACATATATGTAACTATATGTACATGTGTTCAATATCGATAGATAAATCACTCTTTCTTTTATCTGTGTATTCATACATGTGTCCCCAGTTTTAATTCAATGTAATAGTTCTTTCTGGTCTTCTGCCTTTTCCATGGTCATAAATGTCTTCTCTGATAATAAGAAACTTACCTCTATTACTTTAAATATATTTGCTTATTTGCCTAATTACTACAAGTCCTCATTTAACACAATGGGTCTCTCATCTATGCTGGATATTCAGTCATATGATCGCCAGTGTTCCCTGTGTGGCTCAGTTTCCCTCCAACACTGCATGTAACCCATCCACCATGCTAGATACTAAAATGGAGAGAGTGAAGGGAAAAAAATGAGAGAGAGCAGGGGAGGTGAAGGGAGGAGAGGAGCAGAGAGAGAGGGATGGAAAGGCAAGGGAAGATAGAAAGAAGAAGAACAAAGATTGTTAGTTTTGTAAAATATCGTACACATGAGTCACTGAAAAGAAATGAAATATCTAAAGCATGCAGCAGCCACTGTCTTTGCTTACTAAATGCAATGGATGCAAAAATGATTCTCTCCAAGCCCCTCCTCCCTGCACCAATGCTGTGCAAAGTGTCTCACCATAGGCACTAGGATCCAAAAAGCTGGCTCATGCACTAGGGACAGGTCCTGGTCCCACTGCCTGGGGGCCCCCTAAACATTTCAAGCTAAACTTATCCAGAGGGCCTGGTCCAGTACCATGGGGGCTCCTCAACTATTGGTCCACAGTTCATGTATTTCCACTAGTTTGGCTATCTGTCTCTGTACTTTTTCCAATCATGGTTTCAATATCTCTTTTTTTTATAATTTATTTTATTTTATTTTACAATATAATTCAGCTTTACATATCAGTCATAGATCACCCCGTTACCCCTCCTGCCACCCCGCCCCCCTTTCCCCGGCCCACCCCCCATTTCCATCTCCTCCAGGGCAAAGACTCCCTCAAGGATTGAGATCAACCTGGTGGGCTCAGCCCAGGCAGGTCTAGTCCCCTCCTCCCAGGCTGAGCCAAGGGTCTCTACTAAGCCCCAGGTTTCAAACAGCCAATTCATGCACTGAGCACAGGACCCGGTCCAACTGCCTGTATGCCTCCTAAACAGATCAAGCCAATCAACTGTCTCACCCATTCAGAGGGCCTGATCTAGTTGGGGGCCCCTCAGCCATTGGTTCACAGTTCATGTGTTTCCATTTGTTTGGCCACTTGCCCCTGTATTCCATCCATCCCTGGTCCCAACAACACTAGCTCACATAAACCCTCCTCCTTCTCGCCAATTGGACTCCCGGAGCTCCACCCAGGGCCTGACCGTGGATATCTGCATCTAGTTCCCTCAGTCACTGGATGGGGTTTCTAGTATGACAATTAAGGTGTTTGGCCATCCTATCACCAGGGTAGGTCAGATCGGGCTATTTCTCAACTATTGCCAGCAGTCTATTGTGGGGGCATCTTTGTGGATTTCTGTGGGCCTCTCCAGCACTTTGCTCCTTCTTATTCTCATGTGGTCTTCATTTATCATGAACATTCCTTGTGTTTCCTCTCTGTACTTGATCCAGTTGGGATCTCCCGCTCCCCCAAGTTCTCTTTCCCTCGCCCCTCGCCCCTCATTACCCCCACTCACATCCAGACTGTTCATGTAGATCTCATCCATTTCTCCATCATTGGGCGATCCCCGTGTCTTTCTTGGGGTCCTGTTTTCCAGGTAGCCTCCCTGGTGTTGTGAGTGGCCGTCCAGTCATCCTTGTTCCACAACTAGTATTCTCCTATGAGTGGGTACATACCATGTTTGTCTTTCTGAGTCTGGGTTACCTCACTCAGGAGGATTTTTTCTAGATCCCTCCATTTGCCTGCAAACCTCATGATGTCATTGTTTTTCTCTGCTGAGTAGTATTCCATTGTATATATGTACCACAGTTTATTTATCCATTCTTCGGTTGAAGGGCATCTAGGTTGTTTCCAGGTTCTGGCTATTACAAATAATGCTGATATGAACATAGCTGAGCAAGTGCCCTTGTGGTATGGTTGAGCATTCCTTGGGTATATGCCCAAGAGTGGTATAGCTGGATCTTGGGGGAGATTGATTCCCAATTTTCTAAGAAAGCGCCATATTGATTTCCATAGTGGCTGTACCAGCTTGCATTCCCACCAGCAGTGGAGGAGAGTTCCCCTAGCTCCACATCCTCTCCAGCACAAGGTGTCCTCAGTGTTTTTGATCTTAGCCAATCTGACTGGCGTAAGGTGGTATCTCAGAGTTGTTTTGATTTGCATTTCCCTAATGATTAGGGATGTTGAGCAATTCCTTAAATGTCTTTCAGCCATTTGTGTTTCCTCTGCTGAGAATTTTCTGTTTAGTTCTATAGCCCATTTCTTAATTGGACTGTTGAGAATTTTGATGTTTAATTTCTTGAGTTCCCTATATATTTTGGATATCAGTCCTCTGTCCGATGTGGGGTTGGTGAAGATCTTTTCCCATTCTGTGGGCTGTCGCTTTGCCTTGCTGACCGTATCCTTTGCTCTACAAAAGCTTTTCAGTTTCAAGAGGTCCCATTGATTGATTGTTTGTCTCAGTGTTTGAGCTACTGGTGTTATACCTAGGAAGCGATCTCCTATGCCAATGCGTTCAAGACTACTTCCTA
>CABHPH010119697.1:0-11751 GCA_902168325.1 Peromyscus nudipes
CCAGGCACCAAGCACACAGGTGGTGCACAGATGTACACTTAGGAGAATTTTTTTAAAATTACGTAGTGGGAGGCCATCACCCCCCACCCCATTTCTCCAGAGTACTCTTGAGTAGAAGCAGCAGGAAATAGTAGATAGAAGTAAAGAGGGGAGAGAAACAGAAAATACAGGATAGCCTCAGGAGGGCCTGGATCCTAATGCATCGGGCCCGGACTGTCCCTGCCCTAGGGTTTTTAAAGAAATGCCAAGGGGTGGAGCAAAAGACCTCCCCCCAGCACAGCCAAGTGCAGACCATCTCAGACACCTGGTACTCGGGCCTGTGGTCCGGTCATCCTCTTTATGCAGACCTGCTGGATAAAGCCTAAATGGCTCCAACATTACATCACCTTTCTTCTCTCAGTGGAATGTTGCAGTGTTAGAGGGATAAGGATGTGGTTGAGGTGTTGTTTTCCTCTGCTAGATTGCTGTCCCTGGCCTGGTCCCCAGTACTCCTCTGACAACAGTGTCTGCAACAATAAACACTATCAAGGGTAGGTCAACTGTGAAAATACTGTCACAGCCAAATTAAAAGCAGCCGTCCCTTAAACACTATTTCGGGAAGTAAAGGAGCACTGATCGTCCCTTGGGCACAGGTATGAGGGGAAGGAGGAAAGGAGTGAGACTAGTGTTTAGTGTTCGTGCAGCGGAGAAGTCGGGGAGAGGGGTAATGAGGACGGGAGGGGAGAGGACCAGGCAGACGCCATAACAGGCTGTCAGTCTTCTCTCAGAGGTCAGGCCTCAATTTCAGTTTCCTGAGACTTGAGCAAGCAGTTTCTGGGAGGGCCATGGCATAGTCCTTGCAGTAGCTCCCTTTCTGCACATACTCTGACCACTCAAGGATCAGCCAGTTGTTTACTGTCTGGGACCCCTCACCAACTTAGAGCTACGTGCATGGGTCAATGTGAACGTGCGAGGCCAGCCAGTCTTCATGGCAGCTCAAGGACAGAGCCTGGGACTTGTTCAGGCCTGCCCAAAAATGATAACTGTAACCCCAACCAGTAAATTCAAAGGTTACACACCCTCACCCAATCAAATGACACCAAGGCTTGTACCACCCTGCTTGTGGTTTTCCCCTTCAAAACCCCTCACCCTGAGAGCTCAGGGCCATCCTCCTCCACCCGCTGTGTCGAGAGTTGGACACGGACCAAGCTTGCTTATTATCAATAAACTCCTGTGTGTTTTGCATCAGATATTGGCTCTGTGGTGGTCTTGCTTGGGGGTCTTGCGATGTGACCACAACATTTGGGGCCTCGTCCAGGATTCTCCACGAACCCTAGACCCAGATCTGAGAGGTTAACCGGCTGGTAAGTTTCTGTGTGTCTTTCTTTGTCTCTGTGTGGCTCTATATATTCATTTTCTTTCTTTTTTTTTTTTTAAGATTTATTTATTTAGTATGTATACAGCATGTATGACTGCTGGCCAGAAGAGGGCACCAGATCTCATTACAGATGGTTGTGAGCCACCATGTGGTTGCTGGGAATTGAACTCAGGTCTTCTGGAAGAGCAGTCAGTGCTCTTAACCTCTGAGCCATCTCTCCAGCCCCCTATATGTTCATTTTCTAAGGCGCGCTAAGATCTGTGATGTGATCAGGTAATGGACAGTGCCTGTGGCAGGCAGCCAGTGGGGGTGTTGGTGAGCTGGGGGTCACGGGGGTCTCAGGAGACGTTCTGGGCCCTGGAGGTGGGGATGTGGAAGCCCCTGGTAGATGTCTGATTGATGGGGATGTGGAAGCCCCCAATGTCTGTTTAATTGAGGACAGTGAGCCTTGAGTCTGGACGGTTCTTGGTGTGATTGAACCTGGAGGGTCGCTCCTCCCAGAGCACATCAGGCTGTCATTGTTCTTAGAGCTTTGTTAGTTGTCTCATTGGGGCAAGGATTTTTTTGTACCCTTGGTCTTGTGTGTAGTGTGTTAACTGTTTTCATTGTAGACTTGACTGTGACAGAGGCCATGGGACAGTCCCCCTCTTCTCCCCTAGACCTTTGCTTAGCCCACTGGAAGGATGTGTGTGGGAGCCCACAACTGACTCAATTTCCAAGTTTGAATCTGAAGTCTATTCTGAGTCAATAGAGTTCAAGCTTGTTTGCTCCAAGGCTGTGAGAAAGTTTTGATTAGCCTGCAGAGCCTCCTTGAAGGGCTGTGAGAAAGTCCTGATTAGCCCACAAGAAGGAACACACTATCTAGCTAGATGCAGGCTACTGATGCCAGCCAGAGGTACATTGAGATAGAAAATGAAACTGCCTGCTCCTTGACGAAAGGCAGGATAGATAGTGGCTGAATGCCTGTGCTGTGCATTGTTCTACCTCTGTCCTTCCAGACTGTATATAAGCTGGCTGTGAAATAAACTCGGGGCTGTCCGGCATTGACCAGCAGACCTCTCGACTCTTTTCTGTCTTCTTCATTGTCTCTTCAATCTGCAAGCCTCTACTCAGCTACCCAGCTGACTGTCGGCAGGCCGGACAAGTGGTGCCCAGCGAGGGGGCAGGTACAGAGGAGTCCGTGATGGACACCACAGAAGAAGAAGGAGTGCACTCAAAAAAAGTGGAAGCTGTGGTGAGTTAACTCGAGAGTAAAAGTAGTAAGTGTAAATAAAAAAGCAGACGCATGGTAAAAAATTCATGAATAAGTGTAAAAATAAGTATGGGCCAAGGAAATAGAAAACAGTTGTTTGTACATTTACTTAAAGATATTTTAAAGGCTAGAGGTACTAAGGTAGGACATAAGCAATTGTGTAAATTTTTAGAATTTGTAGTGTGTATTGGAGTTAAGATACAGCAGTATTATGATAAGCATGGTCCAGAAAAACTTCCAACAGATATTTTCAGTCTCTGGACACTCCTTCAGGACAACTTAGACTCCATCCTGAGAGGCATAAAGTGTTTCCTGAAAGAAATAAAACTGAAACTAAACATTCTGCTCTGTCAGAGAGACCGCTTTAAGCGGATGCTTTTACAAAGTTATTTGATGATAATGACCAGTTAGATTTTGGGAATAAGGCAGAATTAGAGGAAGAGGCTGCTAAGTATTATAATGAAGATTCTCTCACACCTCAAGATTCTCCCCCACCTCCATTCCTGACTATGAATGGTTTCTCTGGAGAGATTAAGCCAGTCATGACCATAAACCATTAGCCCAATATCTCACTTTCAGCTCTGTTCACTGTGGCTGGTAAATGTTCTGACTGTTACTATGTTACTGTTCTGTTCCATGTGTTTAAGGGGACTGGGTCCCCCCGAATGAACTGAGATAAGCAGGTAGCTCCTGCCAGGTGTGACTTGCGTATAGCAAGAGAAGCCATCTGTTAGACGGGACTTGTGAGGCCATTGTCTCAGTGCTGATGTTCCGGTACTTAACGTCTCTGTCAGTGTTACTCGTTTCTGCCTACTAATCTTCATTTTCCTGGAAGAGAAGGAGGGAAAGGCATGTCAAGGGCTGCCTCCCTCTCTCTGTCTTGCTATGAGGCCTGCAACATGAATGGAGCTGGTCTTGGCCAGCAGGAGAAGCCTGCAGCCAGCCAGCAGCTCTCAGAGGGTGAGGGTGTGTGTTCTTGGAGCAGAAAGGGCAGAGACAGAAGCTGCAGATGAAGTGGCAGGGAGTTTGTTCCTACTATTGGCAAGCTGAACAAACGTTGAAAAGAGAATCTGATGTTAATTGTTAATTACTATAGTAAGAAAAGTTAACAAAATTTTTTTTCAGTAACACCGGCAGCCAAGGACATACTCTGTATCTCCTTTCCTTTCTAAGCCAAGTTCTTCACTGTGATAACCTCAAGGTCTCTTCTGCTGGCCAGTAACTTCCAACTTTAACCCACTTTAACCCTTCTCTGTCCTGATACTGCTTGAGAAAAAAAATGTTGAATTACCAGCCTGCATACTCTGATGTTTTGGAAAAAATTATGCTTTTGCCTCCACAGGAAAAGAAAAAATACATGGATTCTGGTCATTTGAGTTCAATGGGTTACAAATACTTGTCGTCATTTAAGAGAACTGATTACAAATTATTATTGATTAAGATAAGAAAAACTTCTGCTAATCTGAAATGTTTCACATTGATACAGGTTTTTAATATATTAATGCAAAAATAAGTTTTTGTTATGATATATGCATATATCTACATGTTTCTATTCTTGTTTGAAATGTGATACCTGTGCAGTGTTCTAAACTGCTGAAAAGAAACCACAAGAAGAAGAACTTTGGTGGAAATTTGCATGTTGTTTGAAAAGCAAGAGAAGGTGAAAGATTGGAATAGTGGTAGGAAAGGAAAAAAGGAATGTGTCTATGCCAGGCTGAACCAGAAGAGCAAACAGAGGGAAGGGCCTGACCTGAAGGTAAAGGGTAAGTTGTAGAAGGTCAGAGGGTATGTGAACTATGCTGAATGTGAAGGAAAACTGTAAGATATATGTGGGATTTAACCATATTATGTTAATTCTGGTTTTCTTCATTTTAAAAATAGCTGATGATTCTTCATTGAAAAATGTTTATGTTAAAAATGGAAATATATACATGTGTTTGTATGTGGACATGTATGTGATTTATGGGTATGAATGAAAGTTGGATCCAACTGTGTGTATGTGTACATGTAACTATTGTTTAATTTTAAACAGCAACCACATGGTCTTCCTCCATCTTGACTGGTGACCTCATCGTGATGTAGGCAGTCACATGGCTGGCAACAATCTTTAAATAAAGTTAAAGAATCTGTTCGTTGTATCTCCTTTTAGACTAAGGAGGCAACAATTCTCAAATATTTTGGATTGGGATAGATTTCTATATGATATTTCATGTCATAAAAAATAAGGTTTAAGCTGGGCGGTGGTGGCGCACGCCTTTAATCCCAGCACTCGGGAGGCAGAAGCAGGCGGATCTCTGTGAGTTTGAAGCCAGCCTGGTCTACAGAGTGAGTTCAGGAAAGGCACAAAACTACACAGAGAAACCCTGTCTCGAAAAGCCAAAAAAAAAAAAAAGTTTAATAAGATAGGATTAAAGCAATGTTTAATAAAATATTAAAGCTGTACCTCAATGCTTTTATACACAAGAATGCCCCTCACTCTGACAGTAAACTTTGCATTTTAAGAGTCTCCCAGATGATAATGGTCTTAGAGACCTGAAGTGATCACGAGAAACAGCTGAGGGTTATGGATCTTAACAGTTCTGCCAGGTGATGGCCACGAGAAGCACGAGCCACAGGAAAATGGAATAGGCTTGATTCTAGAAGGTATTTTGGAAAGAAACCAAATGTAATAAATGTTCTGTTTACTAAACAACGAACTGATTGGCTATTTCAAAATAATGGTTCTTGGACAATTGCTTTTGCTCAGTTTTTGGGTCAAATTGATAATCATTATCCTGCTGATCAACTATTACAGTTTGCTCAGATGCATCCTTTTACTTTTCCTAAAGTATTAATATATACTCCAGTGAAAGATGCTGCTTTGGTTTTTACTGGTGGTTCTTCTAATGGGAAAGCAGCTTATTAATGGTGATTAAAGGTGAAGGATATGTAGTTAAAACTATTCCTGATTCAGCTCAAGTTGTTTAGTTGAGCTGTTGGTTTTTCAAGTTCTTAAAAAAGATTATTTAATTTATATACAGATAGCCAATATATTTATAGAGCTCTTAAGCTATAGAAACTTTCTTATATTAAAACTATTAATGAGCAATTAAGAATGTTATTTCAACAAATTCAGGATACCATTCATTTAAGAAAATTGCCATATTTTGTGGAACGTATAAGAGCACATTCAAATCTTCCTGGTCCATTGGTTAAAGATAATGCTTTAACTGATAAATTTATTCAGTTGATCACTTTATCAGTTGATCTCTTTATCTGAAGTTGAGCTTGCTCAGTGATCACATGGCTTGCATCATCAGAATAGTAAAGCTTAAGAAAACAATTTGGTTTAACAAGAGAAACTGCTTGCCAAATTGTTAAAGAAATGTGGTACATGTCCTCAATATTTGACTGTACCTCACTTTGGGGTAAATCATCAAGGTCTTCTTCCTAATCATTTATGACAAATCGAATATAAAACAGGCATTCCTTATAATCCTCAAGGGCAAGGTATTGTTGAGAGAGCTCACAGCAGCCTCAAAATACATCTTCAAAAATAAAGAAGGGGGAGTTATAACCCCAGTCACCACATAATGCTTTAAATCATGCCTTATTTGTTTTTTAATTTTTTTTTTTTTGGTTTTTCGAGACAGGGTTTCTCTGCGTAGCTTTGCGCCTTTCCTGGAACTCGCTTGGTAGCCCAGGCTGGCCTTGAACTCACAGAGATCCACCTGCCTCTGCCTCCCAAGTGCTGGGATTAAAGGCGTGCGCCACCACTGCCCGCCGTTTTTTAATTTTTTAAAATGTGGATGCTGCTAGAAAATCTGCAGCTGATCAATTTTGGCATGAAGGCACCACCACAAAATTTGCTCAAGTTAAATGTAAAGATCCTTATACTGGCTTGTGGAGGGACCCCTACCCTGTTTAATATGGGGATGAGGGCATGTTTATGTTTTCTCACAGGATGAAATGAAACTTGTTGGTTGCCTGAAAGATTGGTGTGGTGTGTGGAGCAGAGAAATACTGATCCTGGTGTTGCTGATGACCATCCAGAGATGCCAGAGTGAAACCTATTGGGCCTATGTTCCTGATCCATCAATTTTACATCCTGCAATTTGGGAAGGAAAAGAAATTGTGGTTGCAATTAATGATACCAGGCTTTTAGATCCACCTGCCACCCAAGAGTTCCAGATTGCTCACAATTTTCTTATTTTGGATATTGGTAAAGGGATTCCTGTATATTTTACAAAAAAATATTACTTTGGAGGGATGTCTTGGATTGCTTCCTCAAGGTAAATGGATAAGTAATATTTCACCCCCTCAACAATTTCCTCCAGGCACAAAAGAACTGCGAGAACCTAACAGAACTTTGTTATGGAGATGATATACTGGCATTATTCCTTTAAAGTATAACGTCGCATGGACACAGAAGTATATTCTTGATTGGTCTGGAAATCAGGACATTATAGTGACTCTTATACAGTGTCTACAGAAGAATCTTGGGACCAAGGACTGTCAGCTGGAATTTGGTATTCCAGTACTGGATCCCCACAAACATCTGTTTGGAAACTTGCTGCTGCCATGGGAACAGTTGCAGGACATTCCAGTCACTTGAAACCTGTTTGTCCTTTAAAAGGAACTATTTTAGCTTATGTCAAAATGCCCTATGTTCTTTTAGTTGGTGAAGCAAGTATTTCTATAAATGGTTCTATGTTCAATGTATCATGTCTTAATTGTATTTTAACCAATTGTATTTCTCAAATGGATAACTGTATTCATGTAATGGTGTAAAAATAACTTTCTTTTGTAATATTGTCAGTATATATGAGTGATCCATTGTTTGATGATAAAAGGTTACAAGTGACTGAAGAAATCAAGAAAGTTTTAAGCAGACAGAAGCATGTTGCTGGATTAGTTATAGCAGGAATTGCAGCTTTTGTTACTACTACAGTGGTTTCAGTGGCTTTGTCTCAATCCATTCAGACAGCAGGGTTTGTTCACAAATTGTCTATGAATGTCTTTATGATATTAGAGATTTAAGGAGATATAGATGTGAAAATGGAACATAAATTGAATGCTTTGTATAATGTGGTACAATTTTTGGGAGATGAGCTCCAAAGCCTGAAAACTAGAGTACATTTGAAATGTCATGCTAATTATGAATGGATTTGTGTTATATCTTCTGTGTATAATGAAAGTGCTATTAGATGGGAAAGAGTTAAGGCACATCTCAAAAGGAATTTGGCATGATTCTAACGAATCCTTAGATTTGGCTAAATTATATCAAGAGATTTACAGAAATGAAAAAGGCTAAATTGAATTTTGATGCAGTTAAAACAGCTGAAGATATTCTAGAACAATTCAAAAGGGCTATCCCTTCATGGTCATCATTTACTTCACTTTTAAGTAGTGTTGTAGCTATTGGAGCATGTGTCTTAGTAGGCATAATCTGTTTGCCTATGATTCTCAAGCTGATTTTGAACTTGTTATGGAGACTGGGCTCAGAACTCCATGGAATAAAACTATGCACATTCCTCTGACTTAATACCAGATGCTGGTAGCCAAAGACAGGTAAGTTTTCTTTGCCTCCTTTCAACCTAAGACAGGACGTGAATGATAGAATTCATGCTCCCATGATGGGTAAGATTGGAGTGTGATAAGGAAGCACCTAAGACAGGCACAGTCATCTGAGAGACTCAGTGGAGTCTTAAATAAATAAAAAGGGAGGAATTGTGGGAGCCCACAACTGACTCAGCTTCCTAGTTTGAATCTGAAGTCTATTCTGAGTCAATAGAGTTCAAACTTGTTTGCTCCAAGGCTGTGAGAAAGTTTTGATTAGCCTGCAGAGCCTCCTTGAAGGGCTGTGAGAAAGTCCTGATTAGCACAAGAAGGAACACACTAGCTAGCTAGATGCAGGCTGCTGATGCCAGCCAGAGGTACATTGAGATAGAAAATGAAACTTCCTGTTCCTTTTTTTTTAACTGAACAACTGATAACACTTTATTCCACTAATTTAGTCTTATTACATTAGTTTAAAGTATTTATGTTCTTTATGAATGCTGACAAAAATCACTGAGTGACTTGAAAGTAACTGTTACGTGTTAGAAGAGCATCATCCCTCTTCCTTTTCTGCTGGGTCTTATTATCTGTGGAGTAAGTGAGTATTAAGACTTGAGGGATTATCTACTTCTGCCATGCATGAAATGACTGGCAATGTCAATTACTGAGGTGCACATAGCTTCTGTTTTTCCATAAGATTCTAATTATCATGCACCCAATTTTTCCCCAAGGGACATACTCATTAATTTGGTGAAACCAGAAATCTGGGACTCAGACATAATCAGGGGATGAATGTGGCTACTTACTATAATTTAAAGTGTCCTGAAAACATCTCTCCCATTCTCCACTGGCTTCATCATGGTACCGAGATGTCCCAGTTAGCTATTTTTGTGGCTTTTCTTTTTAGAGGTTAACAGATAATATTTTTAAAAGTAACTTTGGTGGAAAGAGCAATATATTTGGAGTCACTGCTTCTCTTTACCCCTCTTGTTGCAAAATAGGGAAAGGATGGCCTTCTAAAAAAGTTCTGTACCTGGGTATGGTGGCACACACACTTGAGGTCCCAGCACACAGAAAGCTAAGGCAAGATAGTAGTGAGTTATTGGCTAGCCTGGGCTGCAAAGTGAGACCCTGCCTCAAAACAACATAAAAAGAAGCAGAGTTATTCTGTACGAATCCAACATAATTTCATTTTTGTGCATAAGAAGTTAACTTTTACAGTTTGGAAAAGGTAAGTGAGACACATTTTGGTGACATCACTTTCTGTAGGCCAGGTCCTAACTTCCTGTTCCTTAACGCAAGGCAGAATAGATAGTGGCTGAATGCCTGTGCTGTGCATTGTTCTACCTCTGTCCTTCAAGACTCTATATAAGCTGACTGTGAAATAAACTCGGGGCTGTTCGGCATTGACTGGCAGACCTCTTGACTCTTTTCTGTCTTCTTCATTGTCTCTTCAATCTGCAAGCCTCTACCCAGCTACCCAGCTGACTGTCGGCAGGCCCGACAGATGTGCGTGAGCCACTGCCCACAATAGAGGGAACTGGGTCCCCCTGACTGAACTGAGATAAGCAGGTAGCTCCTGCCAGGTGGGGCTGCTGTGCTGTAAGAGGGACTCACTAGCTGTGAGTGAGGCTGTCGTCTCAGTGCTGATGTACCGGTACTTGGATTGTCTGTGTAAATGTCATTTGTTTCTGTCTACTAACCTCCCTTATTTTCCTGAAAGAGAAGGAGAGAGAGAGGCACAGCAAGGGCCACCTCCCTCCCTCCATAGCTCTCTTGCTATCAGGCCTGCAGCCAGCAAGCAGCTTTCAGAGAGTGGGGGTGCATGCTCTCGGTACAGGCGGGCAGAGACGGGAGCTATGGGCAGGGTGATGGGGACTCCCTGCAACTGACAAAAACTGTGTGAACACTGAACAGAGAATCTGATTTTAGTCAGAGGAATTAACAAAAACTTTTTTCAGGAACACTGGTAGCCAAAGACACACTCTATGCTCCCCCCACCCCCCCGTGCCACCCCCTCCCCCTCTCTTTCTTCCTAAGCCAAGTTCTTCACTGTGATAACTTTGAGGTCTCTTCTGCCAGCCAGCAGCTATCCTTGTTAACTCCTCTCTGTCCTGATATTGCTTGAAAAGAAAAATATTGAATTAACAGTCAAAGATACATGGGTTTTGGTCATTTTGAGTTCAATGGGTTACAAGTACTTGCAATCACTTAAGAGAATTGGTTACAAGTTATTGTTGGTTAAGATAAGGAGAAAAAAAAACCTGTATCAAATTCCAAGTAAAGGATAGCTCAATAAATTAAATAAAAAAAGTTGTTTTAGGATGTAATGTTTTTATAAGAATATAAAGGCTTGAGATATGAGGACAAAAGTTTGAATAAATGATTTTTTGATTTGAGGAAGCAGTTTAAGATGTAAAAATTTGAAACCTTAAGTATGCCATGAGAGTTTGAGTACGTGATATTTTGGGTCTGAGAAAGTAGTTTGAGGTATAAAAATGTGGAACTTTAAGTGTTAGAATTCTGCCCTCACTCCAGCTACATGACTGCACATGCACAGTTCAGGGTCTTGCATCTAACATCATCAGTGGGCGCTGGCAACTATGTATGCACGGCATGGTCACACATTCTGTGCCTTAAAAGCCAGATACAGACTCCACGCTCCCTCTGCTCTCTCTGCTCTGCTCCCCTCTCCCACCACCACACCATCTTTCTTTCTCTCCAGGCCTGGCTCTCCTCTCTCCTTTCCACCACTTCCTTCCAATAAAGCTCTCTGTAACTCTGCTAGTCATGGCTATGGCTTGTGACTTTTCCGCTGGTAACCAGCGCCGCCACCAGTGCTGCACGCTGCCACCAGCACCGTTTATCTTCCTTTCTTTAAGTATTTTAAAGTTTAAGTAAGTTGTGAGGTTTGAGTATAAGTAAAGTTTATGTAGGGTCTAAGATATAAATGTTTTAGATATAAGAATATAAAAAATGTTTTGGGAAGAAGGAAAGTATGTAAAATGCAAGATATAAAGGTCTGAGGATAAAAAGGCTTAAGTAATGATAAAAAAGTGACTTAAGGTGTATAAAAGAATGAAGCATGTTTCAGATTCTTTTTCTTGCTATTCTGCTGTTACATTGAGACTCCAAAGATTCATAATTTTAAAAATGTCTGTCTACTCTATAGGTATGGATAAAAATGTGGCCACATGTATGTTTGGTTTTGAATGTCTGAGTTTGCATGTCCTCTTCCTTAAGGAATACAAGTTAATGCTAGTCATCTGGCTATCCAGGTACTAGTTTAAAGCATGAACTGTTAATTCTTATTTAATTATAAGCTATTTAAGTAAGGAAAAAACAGAACATGAGAGGTACATTTGACTAATATATCTACAGATAACAAATTAGCATGGTTATTGTTACCAAACTTAGAGATGTTTTCAAGATTAGGCCTAGAATTTTTTGGCTCAGATATATTTAATAGATAATGATCCTTAAACCTGTCAAAGATCTGATGAATATGGCATTTAAATTATTTGATAAAAAGCTTACTATAACAAACAGAGACTCCCAGCTCCCCAGCTCCTAGCAATGACTTGCAATGACTCCAAAGAAGATA
>CABHPH010119700.1:0-19728 GCA_902168325.1 Peromyscus nudipes
TAAGATTCCAGTACACTTAAAACGTCATCCCCCTCACTGTGTGTGTGATGGCACACACCTTTATTCCCAGAACTCAGGAGGCAGAGACAGGGGGATTTCTGTGAGTTCCAGGTTGGCCTGGTCTACAGAGTAAGTTCCAAGACAGTCAGAGTCTTTACAGAGAAATCCTATCTCGAGGAAAAAATAAAAATGTCATCCCCATCCTCTGGACCTGGTTTTGTTCTTGTTAAAGGAGCATGCTCTCTGTGCTATGTTGTATTTTCTTCTGGTTTTCACTAGGAAATGTTCATGGCTAGGTTTGTGTGCATATGTGATGTATTTCAAATGTTGTATTGATCAGAATACTTGGAAGAAGGGAACCCTTAGTATCCATACACATGTACAAAGAGGTTGTAAGAGAAAATGAAAAACTTGGTTATGGAGTCTCTTTAGTCCCAAGGTCCACAGACAGGTGAACCAAAAGATAGAGTTTTAATCTTAGTTCAGAGGCCTGAGCATGGCCAATCAATCAGATGGCATTGCTGCAGTCGGAAGACCAACTGACTCAAGATTCAAGAAGAGCCAGTGTTACAGCTGCAGTCAAAGGGAGGAGAGAGTCCTTCTCATTTGCTGGGAAGTCAGTATTTGATTCTGTTCATACCTTTAATTGATTGGATAGGGCCCACCCATTTAATCCTGACAAAAATACAACTCACAATTCTATGAAGTAGATACCATTGCTTATTATTTAATTTAATGATTTTGTATATATGGTTTGTCAAATAGACTATCTCTCTTTACTGCTCACAGCTTAACAATAGGCAAGTAGTTAACCTCACTCTACTTAGCTAATATTGAATAAAGCCCATGTTCAGTCCAAAGCTAGTTTCTGCAGGTTGTTGGTTCAACTGCCACAAATAACACAAGCTGTGGTCACTAGAGTTTCTTACATAAAATGACCTAGTATTTGTGTATAACCTACACACATCTTGAATATTTAAAATTATGTTTAGATTCTTTTGAATATCTAATTCAATATAAATGCTATATAAATATTTGTTTTACTAGATTGTTTAATAATGACTAAAAATGTGCATGCTTATCAGATGAACAGTGTTTTAGAATTATTTTTGATCCATAGCCATATGAATCCTTGGATGCAGAACCTATGGATATGCTGACAAGTCATTTTAATAATTAAATGTAACAATTTGTGTAAAATACTCAGTAGTGACTAATGTATTATTTGTGTACACAGAAAATTAAGGTCCATAGTGGTTACGGTCTGGTCCAAGACCACACAGTGAATGGTAAGAACGAGCTTTGAACTTGTGCTATCTTCCTCCAAAGTCAGGGGTTTAGTTATTGCCTCTGTTTCAACCCCTTGAGGGGAGCAATCTAATGTAATGACTGAGTTTGTCACATTAGCCTCCATGAGTTAAAATCCTTGATCTCTCACTTGCCAAAAGGCTTCAGAGAAGTTACGTAACTTCTTTGTTCATGTGCTTTCTCATCTTTAGAACAGGAATAACATCATTCATGGAGTAACAGAGAAGTTAAATTATTTCTAGGAATAATGCCTTTATCCATGAATTTTAAATGAAAGAATTTCAGACACAAAAGGACCCATGGAAAGATTTCTGCATTCGCCCTCAAATTATGATATCTGGCACTTGGATTTAGGGACAACGTAGGAAATAAATGGAAATATTCAAAATATGTTAATAATCTTAATGTTACAGATTGCCCTCTATTGCAACCAATTTGGAAACAGTTTTGAGATGGTTAAAATCATGAGTTTTGTTCAGAATATTTATGTATCTTTAAAATGAAATTGAAACTAATAGATGAGGAACTTTTTATAGAATGAAATCTGTGCCTGTGCAATGGGTTAAGATCGAAAATCCACCACTTCAGTAAGAATTTGCTCTTTAGTGCATAAGAAGATACAGAAATTTAAAATGTTATATGCGACTTCTAATCTGTTAACCAAAAACAGCTGAAAAGGAAAGAGCCATGAAGAAATACTTTCCTACATATTCCCTTGTTTTTAGACAAATATATTTGCTTGACGGTCTAAACACCCTGAAAATAGGCACCATGAAAATGCATTATTGTATTGGTATAGCAGTCTAGAAGGGTTGACTCAGTGCTTGTTCCTTCAGTGTGGTGGATTAAATGCCACATGCTCCAGTTTTCTGTGTTCATTCAGCCCTGTTGGCAGTAAACATGATGTTGTTGGAAGAGCAGGAATCTTACTAATGTTTATAAGAGGTAAGTGAGAGGTTGGGTTTCATTTGGCCATCATGAAACAAAAGTCCAAGAGACTTTTATTTATATATATAATTTTTCTTTTTATAAAAACTTTATATCCATGGAATCATATTAAAATAACATTAAGTGCAGGCTTTTAAAGGAACCATAAAGTTCATATGTAGACTAAAAGGAATATGTCAAGAGAGAAGAGAAAATTGTGGGAAAATTTTTAAGACAAGTGTATAGTACTTTGTACCAGTATATAGTACATTGCACTTTGATATAATCCCCAATTTCCTGTAATTTTTTTTTTTTGGTTTTTAAAGACAGGGTTTCTCTGTGTAGCTTTGGTGGCTGTCCTGGATCTCGCTCTGTAGACCAGGCTAGCCTCGAACTCACAGAGATCCTCCTACCTCTGCCTCCTGAGTGCTGGGATTAAAGGCGTGCGCCACCACCGCCCGGCTAATTTCCTGTAAATTTTAACATATAGTAATAGCTACAAGTTTATCTTCTGTTATTGAATTATCTATAGCCCATTTGACTCCTGGAAGTTGGGAGTCTTTTCAGAGTAGGCAACAATTATGGATATTATTATGTGAAAAGTTATTGGAAACAGATAAAATTGTATGGTAAATGTCAGATGGATTATGTTATGTCTTCCGTGTAAAAGCAGCTACTTATTATATCATTTTATTTTAAGAGAATTACAAAACGTTTTTTATAATTTTTTTGGCAATTGACATGAACATTAATCAAAGGAAAAAAAATTACTAGGAAGCCAGGGAGTGGAAGGATGGTTCAGTCAGTAAAGCATTTACTGTGTAGGCACAAGGACCTGAGTTTAGATTCCTAGCACCCATACAAAAATCCAGCTATGGTTGTACATGCCTGTAATCCCAGAACTGAGAACATGGAGACAAGAAGATACTGGGGGGATTGCTGGCCCTCCAATCTAGCTGAATTGGGGAGGTCCATATTTAGTCAGAGATCCTTTGTCAAAAAACAAGGAGAGGAGCGATTGAGAAAGATGCTAGCCTTTCCATACACATGCATCCACATGCATATACACATATATGAGTACATATGCAAACATTTGTGTACATATACATGAACACAAAGTTTTTGAATAAGTTAAATAGTAATAGGAAGGAAGATATAATTGATCTTGAACATCTTTTTTGCTTTGACTAAATAAAAAAGGCAAATGAAAAGGTGTAGTGCAATAATAAATGAGAAATACAGATGTCCAAGCAGATTTTGATTGAACTCTAATGAATCTTATTGGATTGGATAACTAGAGACACTGTTGGTGGACAGGTACATAAGAATGACAGTGATATGCCTGGGTGGTTATATCACAGTCAAAAAGGCACAATCAGAAAAGGAATGTGAAATAATTCTAATGTAATAATGATTTTACATGTGAATTTCAGCTTTACAAAATTAGAGAGCCAGGAGGTAGAAGTAGATCTACCTAGTTTCTTTTGTTTTATAATTATTACCTTCCTTTATTTTGTATGTGTATATATGCATGAACATGTGCATGCCAGGGACATCTGTGGAGGTCAGTTTTCTCCTTTTACAATATGAGTCCTGGGTATTTAATTCAGGTCAGTGTGCTTGGTGGCAGGTACCTTTACCTGCTGAGGTATAAAACCAGTCTTTATATCTAGTTTCTCGTTTTGATATACTAGAAAGTCAAATACATCGATATTATGTCTTAGCTTGTTTTCCTTTTTCAAGCAATGTTTGAATGCTTTCCTAACATTGCTGAACTCCTACCTACAAGGTTACATTCTACAGTTTCCTATTAAGAAGAATAAAACTTAAGGTTACTGCTAGCACCAATAGTACACATCAAACTTAGATGCCCTTAACTCCTCTGACTTTCTCATAATGTAAGGAGTCTGTAAAATGTCTGAAGAATCCGTTTTCAAGTAGAATTAATTACAAAAACTTACTTTCTGGCCTAAATGTGAACTGATCAGAATTGAGGTAATTTTCAAGTAGCTAAGTAGATTATTACTGTTGTTGTTTACTCTTTTGGGGGACCCACCACCCAGCTCCCAAATAAATCACACATGGACGCCTATTCTTATTTATAAATGTCCGGCTTTAGCTTGGCTTGTTGCTAGCCAGCTTTACTTAAATTATCCCATCTAGCTTTTGCCTTTGGGCTTTTGCCTTTCTGTATTTCTGTATAGCTTTCATTATTTCTTACTTTGTGTCTGGCTGTGTAGCTGGATGTCTGGCCCCTTACATCCCCCTCCTTCTCTGGCTACTTCTATCTCTCCCCCCAGATTTCACCTTCTATGTATTCTCTCTGCCTGCCAGCCCCACCCATCCTTTCTCCTGCCTTGCTATTGGCCATTCAGCTCTTTATTAGACCATCAGGTGTTTTAGACAAGCACAGTAACACAGCTTCACAAAGTCAAATAAATAGAACATAAACAAAGATAACACACCTTAAAATAATATTCTACAACAGATGTTAGTCTTGAAAAACTAAAAGAGACAAATCTCTGACATGTCTATGAGAGACTTTTGTAGATGACTGAGGTAGGAAAATCCAGCACAGCTGCCAGACTGATATAAAGAAGAAAGTGACCTGAGCATTGATATTCATCACTCTTTGCTTCCTGCCTAGAGCTGCAGTGTCATCAACTGTCTCATGCACCTGCTGCTATGACCCTCACCGCCAAACTATGAGCCAAAATCAGTTCTTCCTTCCTTAAGCTGCCTTTATCTGATATTCTGTCACAGCAATGAGACAGGTAACTAATATGCAGGTAAAATAAACTCACATATGCATGAACCTCAACAAGCCTATTTAGTGAGTTATACTTTAATGTGTGGTGATTGGAATGAGAATGGCCCCATAGGCTCATGTGTAGACTGTTAGAACTATTTGAGAAGGATTAGGAGGTGTGGCTTCATTGGAGGATGTGTCACTGGGAACAGGTTTTGAGGTTTTAAAAGACTTAGAATGTTCCCCAGATCACTCACTGTCTGCCTTCTCCTTGTAGATCAGGATGTAAGCTCTCCGATCAGGATGTAAGCTCTCAGCTGTTCCTACTACCATGCCTTTGTTCCAGCATCATGTACCTAACCCTCTGAAAACTTAAGCCCAAACTAAGCACTGTCTTTCTTTTATAAGTTGCCTTGGTCCCGGTGTTTTAGCACAGCAATAGAAAAGTAATTAAGACAAAATGGTATTATTCTTGAACTTTAGTTGTAGGTATAGCTTACTGTGAAGTTGTCCAAATGAAGCTTGAAAGTGTATTTGTGTAAGGTGAGAACTAAGAATAAATTTTAAGTATATAACTCACATCTTTCAGAATCCATTTGGGTGTATAAATTAATCTCTCAAAACTTAATTCAGTTACCTAGGTAATTATCAGTCACCCATTTTATGAATATTTGGTTCAATTGATCGTTATTACATTTTTCTATAGTTTCCTCATGTGTACTAAACAATGAACTGGATTGTTGAGTAGTCTGTGAATTGGGGTATAAAATGCTAATAGCAAACAATACTCATAGATTCATGGGTATAGCTTGCTTACAATTGTACTTTACACTAATATACTCCTCCAGACTCACAGAAAATTGTTTAACTTCTAAAACAAGGGCCTTCCAATACCTGGCACACAGTATGTGATCAGTAAATCTTTGCTAAACAGCTGAGCAGTGGGGGCACATGCCTTTAATCCCAGCACTTGGGAGGCAGAGCCAGGTGAATCTCTGTGAGTTCAAGGCCAGCCTGGTCTACAGAGCAAGATTCAGGACAGGCACCAAAACTACACAGAGAAGCCCTGTCTCAAAAAAACAAAAAAACAAAAACAAAAACAAAAAAACAAACAAAAAACTTTGCTAAACAAATCATGCTTTTGTAAAGAGGATCCCTGTTCTAGATTCACCCATATATAATCAAATCAAATCTTTTTGCTTTACCCCTAAGGTGAAAATTATAATCAGGTGTTCCCAGCTTACAAGCATAACCTGTTCTACAATTCAGACAGGCAGTAATGAGTGAATGATTGTTCTCTGACTATTTATTTAGAAAAATATTGATTTATGCAGCACTTGCTGTGGCTTCAGGTCAAATCTAGGCTCCCGAGATAGACATGGTATTAAACAAGACACAGAGTTCCGTTTACATAGACTCACCACACTGGTTCTTAGAAGTATAACTCTTAGAGTTGTGTCTAACACATAGCATAGATCAATATTTGCCAAGCAATATTCTTAAAGAGTGGCCCTATTATTTTCAAGGATGTTCATTCATTCAGAGCTCACAGCTTCTGGACTAACCAAAATTCGTGTGGAAGGACTAGGTAAGAAAGTACAATGCTTTAGATATGTTCTCATTACAGTTCATTAATCTTCCTGGGCACCTTCTTCCAAAACAGAATCATCTTTCTACTTGCTTTTATCTTTGTCATGTGGCCATGGCAGGCTAAGGTCATGTGATCCTCAGCTAAAAATAATGAAGATATGATAATATCCTAATTCTCACAGAGCACAGCATAACTTAGTAAATTAATGTTTGCACAGTGCTTAGAAATCTGAGGTTGAAAATTGCTAAGAGAAATGTACAGAACTATTATTGCCACTAAAATTATGATAGACAGTTTCTTCTGTACCAAAAAAGACTTCAGTGAATTGGTGTTTATATTGTAAAGCTGTATGCCACATTAAAAAATAAATAAATAAGATGTTCATTATTTGTCTTAATGTAAAACAAATAATGGTCTGTCCTTTTATTATAATAAGATTTTAAAAATTGCCAAGGAATCACTATTGGGGGAAGTAAATGACATTTAAGACCTGATGATTCACTAGTCTGGACAGATGGATGATTATATCTTGTTACATAAGTGACAGGTGGCACCCCCAAGTGTATCGGGTTCCAAAGTTCTGATTTTCACCTCTTCTTATTAGCTTGTTTGGCTTAGGGCAGTAACAGCTCACTCTGATCCTAGGTAAAAGGAGAATTAGTTGGTGGGAGGGTGAAGGTTTGGTTTTGGGTGTGTGGTGCTGTTGTTGGCTCTTTAGTTAATCCCATTCATGCTTTAGCCTGACTAAAATGGCAAGCCACACATGTTCCATATCAAGAAGCTGTGATTTCAGAATAGGTCTGAGTGTACTCTTGCTAGAATATGAGTTCTGCACACAGCTTTCTATACCATCTAGAGTATTAAGGATCTTCACTGTACCATGCCTTCTCATATCCTTAGAGGATGGAGTTTAAGCTGCAAAATTTAAAGGAGAATAAATTAACACTATTTTGTTCACTCAACAAATTTATAGCGAGCACCAACTCCCCATTCCATCTATTAAGAATGGGTCACAGTACTCATAACCTTTGAGGAATAAAACAAAGTATTTGTCTTCCATAGCCTCTATATTAGTAGGGAAGAGAGAGGATAAATAATAAATATATAATTTTGTGGGGGTTTTTTGTTTTTGTTTTTGTTTTGTTTTGTTTTTTGAGACAGGGTTTCTCTGTGTAGCTTTGCACCTTTCCTGGAACTCAACTTGGTAGCCCAGGCTGACCTTGAACTCACAGATTAGCAAAGAACAAATGTCATGAAAGAAACAAAATAAAGTCTTTAAGGGTGGAGATGGCAACCCTTTTAGATATGCTGGTAGAGTCAGCTGGTGGATCACAACATACTCTTACAGGAGGACTTCCTGTTTCAGATTTTAAGATGCTTTCATGACAGTTGTGATTTTAACAAAAAGCATAAAAGATGTGAATGTTTTCAGTCAGGTATCATAGGACTTGGTGTCTTCTGACAGAACCTGACTACTCTGAATGCTATCGAGAGAGAATTCCACAAGACAGCTAGTGTTGTCAGAAAGTTTGAAGAGACCCACCCAGGGAGTCATATGCTACTGGGGAAATTGAGTCCTCACCTCAGGGTTGTTATTCTTGTTAGTAAAAGAATTTAAGAATCGACTCAGGTGGAACTTGAGAACAATTTTATTAGAGTTTAAAAGAGAAACACCATGGCAGGCCAAAAAAAAGCGGGGGAGGGAAGATGGAAAGAAACCCATGTTATTTGTAGCTACTACATGGTGGAGTGGTGACAGGGCTATAGCTTCAGAGAAAAAGAATGAAAGAGTCCAGTGTATCTGAGGAAGCATGCTCACCTAGACTGTGGCCAGTCTCTAAAAGAAAAAGAGAGAAAGAAATAAAAGTTACTTTTCTGACTTAGAAAACACGGCTGTATTGTAGTAGCTCTCAGTACAGGGGAAGGGGTGGAGGGGAGCATAGAGTTTCTGGGAAGGAAAAGTACATTTATCTCATTAAAGAGATGATTATTCTTCCTATCTCCTTAGCATTATAAGGGTTGAACCATTCTTACTGAGTGGTGGTCTCCTTGCCAGGTGATTGGTACTCTAGCCTTCCTGATAGGTACCTTGTTGATCATGTGATTAGTGAAAGACCCAGACACAGTTTCCCCAGAAACCCAAAAGAGCTGAGGGAAGAGATATCTTAAAAGTGAGTCAGTTCCCCCTTCCTGGAGAGGGTGAAGTCAGGTGTTTTCAAAAGAACAAAGGGTGTCTGGTGGTAACCGATTAACCACGAGATGCCCCTCTCCGGAGATAACATGACCAGACCCTGGAGCTGGATTGTAAAACTCCTGACAGGGAAAACAGATAAGCTGAATTAAGACAAAGTCCAGGCCCGGGAAAAACCGGACCAATCAAGGATGGACCCGTACTAACCCCCTCCTCTCTAAGAAATTTTATGGGTTTTGCCTATAAAAGCTACTTCCCCAAGAAAGAGTAATTCCTCCCTGCCTCACTGCGCTGAGGCCAGTGAGTGCTTGAGATGAGTTCCCTGTTGCGCAACTTGTAACAAAGATAAACCCTTGCTTTTGCATTCTGGTGTGCTCGTCCTTGGTGGTCTCTCTGGGGGTCACAATCTGGGCACAACAATTAGCACTCTAGCCTTTCTGGTAGGTACTCTGTTGATCATGTGATTGGCACTCTAGCCTTCCTGATAAGTACCCTGTTGATCATGTGATTAGCACTCTAGCCTTCCTGGTAGATACTCTGTTGATCATGTGATTGGCACTCTAGCTTTCCTGATAGGTACCCTATTGATCAGATGATTGACAGTGGAAAATGGATTAACTCTTAAAGGAAGGGACAATGGTATGTGATGGTTTAATCTTTAGAGCTGGTCAGAATGTCTTGTGGTAGATCCTTTCTTTAACCATGAGGTTAAAGAAAGCTTTGTCTTAATGAGCTTTAACATAGACCTGATAAAGACTACTGTAACATCCCCCTTTTAACATGCTAACCTTAAAACAGTTCGTGAGATGGGCTGAATGGGGAATAGGCACAGTCCTTTTCACCCTGAAAACCTAGAGGTCCAGTTCCAAAGCTGTTCAGCAGAAAACCCTGTGTCTGGACTGGGCTTTGCTCACCTCTCACATACAGCCTCCAGGCAGGGTGCTCATTTATCAGGAGATAAGAAGTCAAGGCTCCCTCTTGGCATTCCTGGTCTGAGAACCAAGGACATTTCCTGCTTCCTGCCAGGGACAATAAAGGAATTGTTCCCTTTGAGAGTCCCTGCCTCTAAACTGCTTAGCCAGTTTCTGTCTCCTGTCCTCATCATGGGCTCATACCCGTGAGGGAGGCAGATGGAGGCCCTGTGGTAGTCTGGTCTTTCTTTTCAGCCTTCTCCACTGGTTAGCAACTGCTAAAGCCATCAGGAGTATATGCTGTGCTATTGTAATTCTTAACTCCATTCTGTCTTGGAAATCTCTAATTTTCCTGAAAAACTGACATTTTTAATAGAACGGAAAACATCCTTGATTGATTCTGTGAAGTTGAAAAACTTAAATCGTTGTTTTTTTCTTTTTCCTTTTATTGAAAGTAGCTTTTTTTTTCTCACATAATACATCCTGATTATGGTTTCTCCTCCCTCTACTTCTCCCAGTTTCTCCCCACCTCCCTCCATCTGGACCCACCCTCTATTTGTCTCACATTAGAAAACAAATAGGCTTCTAAGAGATAATAATACAATATAATAAGATAAAGCAAAATTTAATAGTCCAGACTAGGACAAAACAAACAAACATGTAGATGCAGAGACCTGTTTGTTCACACACTCAGGAATCCCATAAAAACACTAAACTGGAAGCTATACTATATATGCAAAGGACCTGTAAGATAAAAGAGAAAAAATATATAAGTATAGATAAAATAAAATTTAAAATTATAAAAAAAGATGATAAAAAAAAAAGCCCTGACATGACATTATGAGACAGGGAACCTCTAATGATGCCATTGAGTTCATTTTCTGTTGGTCATCTGCTGCTGGGCATGCAGCCTACCCTTATAGTTGTTTATTTCTCCAATAAGACTAAATTTTTCATTTGTAAGTGGCCATTAATTGGAGATAGCTTCTGGGTTAGGGATGGAGGCATGTGTCTCTTTCTCCTTTCAGCTCTAGGACCCCATCTGGTGCAGACCCATGCAGGCCTTGTGCATGCTGCCTCAGTCTCTGTGAGTTCATATGTGTATCAGTCCTGTTGATTTAGAGGACCTTGTTTCCTTAGTGTCCTCCATCCTCTCTGGCCCTTACCCTCTTTCTGCCTCCTCTTCTGCAGGGTTCCCTGATCCCTGAGGAGAGAGATTTGATGGAAGAAATATTCCTTTAGGGCTGAGTTTTCCAAGGTCTCTCATTTTCTGTTTAATGGTCTGCCTGTGGGTCTCTGTATTTATTCCTAGCTGCCTAAGGAGGAAGCTTCTCTGATAATGGCTGAGCAAGGCACTGATCTATGAGTATAGCAGAATATCATTACTACTTTTTTATTTTAAAGACCAGTATTATTTGGTTTTCCCCTAAGGTCCTAGGCTATCTACTCTCAGGTTTTTGGTTACTCAAGCAGTGTCAAGTACGGGTTCCATCTTGTGGAGTGGATCTTAAGTGAAGTCATGTATTGGTAGTTTACTCCCACAAGCTTTGTGCTACCAGCATATCTCACAGCCAAGACACCAATGTAGATCAAAGGGTTTGTGACTGGGTTGGTAGAAAAACTTAAATCTCAGTTTTAAAAACTCTTGGTGTTCCTACCTCCTCCGTGGAGGCTTCTGGCAAATTACTTGTATAACAATCAGATCTTAATTTTGTTGGAGTTTTAGAATGTTATGTAAATGCTAATTATAACATGTGAACTATAGGAACAGTAGTGGTTTGAATAGGAATGGCCCCTATCGACCCATGTGTTTGAATGATTGGCCCATAGGGAGTGGCACTATTAGGAAATGCCTTGTTAGAAGAAGTGTGTCACTCTGAGGGCAGGCTTTAAGGTCTTATATGCTCAAGCTAGGCTGAGTATGGCAGTCTCTCCCCACTGCTTGCAGATCAAGATGTAGAACTCTCAACTCCTTCTCCAGCACCATGTCTGCCTGCACACTGCCATGTCCTGCCATGATGGTAATGGACTAATAAGGCTCTGAACCCCAATTAAATGTTATTGTTTGTAAGAGTTGCTGTGGTCATGGTGTCTCTTCACAGCAATAGAAACCCTAACTAAGATAGGAACTATAGTTTCTGAGCATAATCATGAATTAGTTCTTTAGCTTCTTTCATCTGTGAAAGATTATTTCAAGCCTTAGATTTGAAACCAGAATGCAGAACAGTGTGGAAGAGTTTATGTGTGTCATGTCAATGGCATTTGTGAAGGAACCTCTCCACACTGTGTAGAATCCTCTGCTGTTACAGTTATTCCTAAAAGACCACTTTTGTCTAGAGTATATCACAAGCTGTCATGTAGAATATTAGACATGAGTATAGGAATGTATAGAAATGTTCTGATCTCCGAAGGGTAGCTACAAACTTATGAACAAAGTCATATAAACAATGTATTGCTCCTTGAAGTTCCAAACTTAAGTTATAAAAGTGCATGGATTTTGAAACCTAAATAGGTCTTTTTTTATCCCCAAATGTTCCAATCTCCTCCTTCAAATCAGTGGTAGAAAGTGTAAGAGGAAAGGTGGGGGTGGCGGTAGGAGAGAGGAAGCAGACGTGGGGGAAACAGAGAAACAGGAGTAAAGAACCAGCAGGCAAGGAAAGAGAAGAGATGAAATCCTTCTTAGAAACCCATGGATTTTCTATTTTTAAAAAATATCAGTTTATCTCATATAATCTTGAAAGTTTGAAATTGACTGGTTTACTGTAAGAAGCATTTAGTAAATGCAATTTTTATTTTTAATAACTAAGGCTCAAATTTCATGTGAGATCTCACACCAGCCCTCCAATGTAATTAAGTTTATGGTTTTCTCAGGCACTTCAAAGACCTGTGATGTGCTGTTAACATTTTTTTTCTGGATAAGGAGTAGGATACCACAGCAGTCATGCTGCAGCTGGCTGCTGTCTCTCCGTAAAGCAGACGCCACCAAGTGATGCAAGGTACTGAATGTTTTGGTGTAATTTGTCTCAAAAGACGCAGGACAAAGAAGTCTGTTTTACCTGAAAGTCCAGAGTGATAAGATGCCAGTTCATGTGTTTGAATAAGAACAAATATAAAGCAAAGCCTGAGTCTGCAGGCTGAGGAGGGCATTTGAACTGCACAGGTATTGCTGAGGGCTCCGTGCGGCATTACAGCAGGAATGTATGCACTGGAGATTGTAGTCTGGGAGCTCTTAAGGCAAATTGATGTCCCATGATTTCTTCTAACATCACACACACATACACTCACAAGTAGAGACTGCAGGTGCTCCTTTTTTATTGCACGATGTAAAGAGAAAATGTAAAATGGACAAGCTTCCCACAATCATGTTCTCTTCATCAAGCTGTTATTGTTATTTTAGTGAGTCCACTAAAAAGAATTATCTAGAGCTTCTTGTCTTTGCTTCTTTGTGTACTTGATGAATATGATTACCATTTTACCTCCTGTATTTAAACCCCTCTGCCTAATCCCACATTCTGCCTAAAAGCCATGTCTGTGAGAGCTTGTCCCCCTTCCTGTGATAGATTTTAGAGATATGACTGCATTTAAGCAGGTGCAGCCAATGCATTTTGGGTTACTTTCACTGACTTGTGAAATGTGTGAAATGCCCAACATAATTAAACTAAGATTAATAGAGACTATTAGTAAAATAAATTTGTTTTATGAATGAAAATCCCATATTAATTCAGCATAGCCTTTTTTTGATAAATGCACCATAGTCACTTCTGTAGCACATCATTATATGCCTAGGAAGCAAATAAACATTTGTCAGACTCCCTTCCAGAATTTTCTGTTAACCATCTTCTAATTTTTTCATGTGGCCTGCAAAGGGAATCAGATTGTACTTTTAAATGGAACAAAAGATTGGCCTAGTATCACAAGGCCCACAAGAAATTTTTGCTTAATTTTCTTCTGGAATTGTTCTTAATCCTGTCTTTTCTTCACTTTAGAATTTAAAGCATCCTATTCAAAATGGCCACCATAGAGGGGAGGAGGGAGCGAAGGAAAATAATAAAGAACAGTAGCACCCGAGTTGATGCGTATAAATAAGCACATTTGCTGTGTCTCTCTTCTGCAGTTTTTATGTCCTTCTGATGAGAGAACTGGTTTGAGATGTAAATTGCTTCCCTTTGATTGAACCAGGGAGGAGATGTCATGTAACTCATCTCATCAGCATAGAGCATTGTGAGCCTCTGGTGAATTAGAGGATAACAGAGCTAGGAAGAATCCCTTAACCTCCTCCTGAGGCTCTGTTCCAGTGTTTAATAACCACCAAAGGGAAGGTCTTTCCCTCCACTTACCTGACTGCCTTCATCATTTTACCTCATCTATTCCCATCCTGTCCTTAAATAATTTTTAAAAGATCACTGGAAAGTACCACTGGTTTATTTGCTGTAAATAATGTGCAAATGAAAATTAGGTTGTGAGGAGGGGTTTTGTTGCTGCTGTTAATTTGTTTTGGGTAGAGATCACTTAAAAGATTGCTTTGGAAAAATGAGGAAAGTGGTGGAGAAATGATTTTCTGGAAGTATTTACCATAGTGTCTAGTTCATCTGGCCTTAAGAAAAGCCTATAGGGAGCCGGGCGTTGGTGGCACACGCCTTTAATCCCAGCACTCGGGAGGCAGAGGCAGGCGGATCTCTGTGAGTTCGAGGCCAGCCTGGGCTACCAAGTGAGCTCCAGGAAAGGCGCAAAGCTCCACAGAGAAACCCTGTCTCGAAAAACCAAAAAAAAAAAAAAAAAAAAAGAAAAGAAAAGAAAAGCCTATAGGGATAGCTGCAAAGAAACCAGGCTCTCAGCACGGTGGGCAGGTCGGAGAAGAGGGTCAGGTAGGAATTCCTTCTGATATTCTCCACATTCTGTGCTGTGTGAAAGACTATGAAAGAAGAATCAGGAAAGGGGACTTAGAACAAAAGAACTAGAAATGAGCCTGCAGTCTAGCTGCCCAGGGAGCGCTCAGCAAGCCAGGGACTTTTTTTTTTTTTTTTTTTTTTTTTGTATATAAGAAATTCAGGGTGGATATCACAGCCCTATCAGGACAGCAAAGCCTTCTCTTCCTCCCTTCCTATTAAATCTACATTTTGAAGGTGGATGGTGCTGACTCATAAATTAAATTGGAGTAATACATACAGTGTATATATATTTCTGTCACTTTGTCTCAAATTAAACACGAACCTTCTCCCCTGACAAGATGATAGAAAAGTTAATTGCTCGCCCTGGCTTTAAATTGGAATTTGAATTTGCAAAATGCTAAAGGTTTATGAGATCTAAATCATGAGGAGCTTAAATTACATTCCTGTGATAAAATATTAATAAATCAATTAAAACATAAGCCGAGTATAATATTACTTTTTTTGTGTGGGAACCTTGAACACAATAATTCATTAGGGTGTAGTGCAGTAACAATTATTGTATCTTTTTTTAATTTTCTTTTTATTAGTTTTTTTTTGATAAATACATCATCAGATAACATTCCACAGGGTAGATTATCATCCCCAATGCAGCATCTAGAAATCGCTGTACCCCTAAACAAGAGCTACGCTCTAAATTATCTGCTGTTAGTTATCCTTGTTAGCATCAGCTGCTTCTTTTACTGAAGGGGTATTTTCCTCTTGGGAACATCTGTTCAATGCCAGCTCTACCATTTTGCGGTTTCTTAATCTCTCCTCTAAAAAATGGGCATAATCATCACAATACTACCTCAGCACTGGCATGTAGAAGCAATCAGACAATGCATATGCCAATCTTTTGCACATGGTAGAGCTCCAGCTAATGTTAATTATTATTATTATTATTATTATAGATTAGGAAATTTGTATCTCCAGAAGGGCTCTTAGACATCACTTAGCAAGCAAACCCCTCATTTAAATATGATGGATCAAAAATCCAGAGAGGTTAAGTCATTTGGATAAGACCACACAGCTAGACAGGGCAATTGCAGGAACTAAAATCAAGACTCAAAACTCTTAACTCTGGGTGTTTCACAGGTCATATTCCAGTGCTCACCTCTAATACTGGAAAGCTTGCAACAAGGTTCAGGTGCCAGTCTATCTACACTGGTTTCCCTTTGAAACCTTGTGTGGTGTAGGGTGTGTGTACGTGTTTAGATTTTATCTATTTTGTTTTCATACTGACTAAACATTAGTCATTTTAGGCATTTTCTAAGGGGCCTGGTGGGACAAGCATGTATTCCCCCAGCTGACAGGAAGGGGCTCATTTAGCTAAGGAGAGAATGCCTTCTCCTGCTGCTCCTCAAATGAAGACTCAGCAGTCACCTTCCTTTCCTGCAGGCTTCCGGAGGAGGCCAGTGAAGAGAGGAGGTCTTTGTCTCTAAGTAATTCTCTCATGTAGTGATGGACAAAAACTCAAGAACCCCGAGTTTATCTCACTATAGCCATCCTGCTCTCTAGCTCCTGCTTGGGTTTTCTGTCTCTCCCTTGTGTCCCAGGATTCTCTGTGGCTTGCTTTTTATTTATTACGAAAATAAAGAGAACTGTTGGTATAATACTGATTAGATCTACCTCAAATAGTCTTTCCCCCCACCTGTGATAGTAGGGAAACTCATGCTCAAAAGGCTGTCAGTCAATCAGAGAATGAGTCTGAGTATGACTGTGTTTGTTCTGCTGGCCAGGGATAGGCCAGCCGGACAGTGTTTTCATTCCATTTTGTTTTCTCTAGCTGTTTCCAGTAGCAATAACAAGATCAACATATGCCAGTCTTTTGAAAATGTATATTAGAAATGTGAGATGTTCGTGGATGATAAAGCATTATATAAGCTCTATGTAAAAGCAATCTCTGATATTCTTTAGAGGTGCTTAGGCAGAGTGGGAGGTTCTGTGAAGTCCATAACATCCACATAGGTGGTTATACCTCAATGGTGGTGTGGTTTCATAGAATGAATATTCAGTGTATTATGGTCAGAGAAGGTATGGTCTCTCTCATGAAGTTTTAAGACTAGGATCTATTATTTTATGGGAGAGAGGGGGAAAAAAGGATTGAAGTTAAGATGTCAGTAGAAACAAATTGTTGAAATTATGCGATTACTCGGGAGAAACAGTTAACAATTAGATGTTCACAAAAGGAAAATACCTGTGGTACCATTTTTAAAAAGCATCATGATTGGGAATGAGTAGCTGAATTAAGAGTTTCCACAAATTGCACAGCAATGTCTCAGTCATGAGGTGTTGCTTAACCTATATTAGGAATATAAAATAAGCAAACTATGTATTTAAGAAAACAAATGAGATTTGTGGAAACTCAAGAATTATACATACTACATAACCTTATTCAGTATCTTTGATTTTGTGATCCATTGATTGAGGCCATATCATATGCCAGGCTTTATGTAGATTTAATCTAATATCTTCCTCCTGACATTACTCATTCAACTCAGGGATATTCAACAAGGAGCACAAGACACAAGACCCAAGACCAAGAGCCAGGATTCAAACCTGTCTGATTCCCATATGCTTTCTCTTTTCCTTACTACTCTGTGGGATCTTTCACAGCAGACTTAAGCAGTGCAAGTTACAACAAACAGAACAGAAGGCTTTTGGAAATATACTGGAGAAAAAAAGCAGGGAGATAAATTGTTTCTCCTAAAGGACTCACTGAAAACAGGCTCATATTGTGTAGGATAAACTTCTCTGGACATTTCTATTATCTTTGATGGTATCACAGTGTTTTCTATGGATCACCCTTTATTAGTAAAGTACTGATTCTGTTCTGCTTTACAAATCATTTTTGATACATTTCTTATTGTGTACTCACAGAAAACACATATGGGAAGAAAGGAAAGAAAGGAAGTATTACTCCTCATGTTTTTACAGACTAGAGATCTGAATCCTTGTAGATTGGTTTGTTTGCCAGAGTGTTCTCTTTAAGTGACAGAAAAGCTCAGCGCTTGTGTTACTGTTCTGTGTGTTGGCGGACCAGGAGCACAGAGTGGTGTTGGTGACTTCCTCAGTCAAGCTCCATTTTATGTTGGGAGGCAGGTTCTCTCACTGAACCTGGAGCTTACTCTGCCAGACAAGTCTGAGGGATTTTCAAGTGGTGGGATTATGTAAACCCTCACCATCCTGCCAGGTTCATGGGTCCTGGAATGGAACTCAGGTCCTGTGTATACATAGCAAGCACTTTACCAATGGAATCTTCTCCTGAGCCACTTACTACAATGTACTTGTTTCAACTCACTGAATTATTTTAGAAAACAGGAAATCATAGTAAAGCTTTCCAGTTTAATGATTTAAAGCATGTTGGAACATTGGGTCTGGGGAGATAATTCAATGGTTAAGAACACTGGCTGTTCTTTCGGAGAGCCTGGGTCCAATTCCCAGCACCTAAATGGCAGCTCACAACTATCTAACTCCAATTTCAGGAGATTTGACAGCCTTTTCTGGCACCTGCAAGCATCAAGCACACGTGTGGTAAACAGATAGATATACATGCAGGGAAAACACTTACATACATAAAAAAGTTAATAAATGTCTAAACAGTTAATTAGGAAATTTACTAATACTTAGCAAAGCTTTATTCTCCTGTTAGAGGAAAAGAAGGGGAGTAGCCGATCTAGAGACTAAGGCAGTGAAGTTCATTTCTCATAGGAGATGCCTTCCTGGTACAGATTGGGATTCTTTAGCTTCTTTCCTCCATCTCCTTTCCTTTTGACCTTCTACAACATGGCTTGATTTTGTATTGCCATTTGGATGCCTGGTAGAGCATAGGTTTTAGAGTCCCCTACTTAAATGCAAATACATTTATGAAAGCATGTGGATGCTAAAGTTGACAAGAAATGACCAAACAGTTGAGAAAAGGGTTGGAGAAAGACCAATAATTAAAATTGTGTTTTTACCAATTAAGAGGAAATAAAATAAACAGGAAACATCATTCTTTTTGTTCCTATTCAACAATCAAACAAAAATGAGACACATACAGACTCCTTTTTTTTTTTTTTTTGGAAGACGGGCACAATCAAAAATCATAAACCACAGGATACCATGTAGCTCTCTCCTCTCCTCTCCTGTCCTCTCCTGTCCTCTCCTCTTCTCTCCTGTGCTCTCCTCTGCTCTGCTCTGCTCTGCTCTCCTCTCCTGTCCTCTCCTGTCCTCTCCTCTCCTGTGCTCTCCTCTCCTCTCCTCTCCTGTCCTCTCCTGTCCTCTCCTCTTCTCTCCTGTGCTCTCCTCTGCTCTGCTCTGCTCTGCTCTCCTCTCCTCTCCTCTCCTCTCCTGTGCTCTCCTGTGCTCTCCTCTAGTCTCCTCTCCTCTCCTCTCCTCTCCTCTCCTCTCCTCTCCTCTCCTCTCCTCTCCTGTGCCCTCCTCTCCTGTGCCCTCCTCTCCTCTCTTCTCTCTTCTCCTGTGGCAGGGCCTATTTTCTGGTAAGTGTAGGAGTATTGCTATATGTAGGCAGTTTGGAGGCTCCTGACTAGAGTTAACTAGATTGGAGAAGGAAGTGATTAAACTAAGGATAAACTCAGTACTAGCTATAGAAATTGTTGTTCATAAATTTCTTGATTATTAAGTTTTGTTTAATTTACAAGAACATACTCTACAACTAGATGTAACTATTGTCTTTGAAAACCACAATAGCATGGAATATAAAATTATATTTTTATTTAATGATAAACATTGTTTTCCTTGAGTGGCACTTAAATCGAGAAATTGATTAAGTCCAACCATACTTTTATGAGTCAGCATATACATGCTATCTGTAATTAAGAAACAAACCATGTGACAGTGGCGAACACCTTCAATCCCACCACTTGGGAGGTAGAAGCAGACAGATCTCTGTGAGTTCAAGGCTAGCATGGTCTACAAAGTGAGTTCCAGGACAGTCAGGGATACATAGAGAAACCCTGTCTCAAAATGCAAAACAACAACAAAAGGGACAAAGAAAAAAATAAATCCATGCAATCATGGGTAAGATACATGGTTTGTCTTTATTTTCAATTCTAGAAGCATTTTGGTGAAATTTCTCATGGCTAAGGAGAAAATATGTCCAAGGTATTATTCACTTTCAA
>CABHPH010119702.1:0-21771 GCA_902168325.1 Peromyscus nudipes
TTGCAGAAGTTGTGAGTTTATGAGGGCCATCCTCCTCTGTCTCTGACATTCTCTCTGCCCTCTCTTCCAGAATGTTTATTGAGCCTTAGAGTGAGCAATATGGCTAATCACTCAAACATCACTTGTTCTCAAACCTTCTCTGACTATAAGTCTCTGCATTAATAATCATTTACTGCAAAAAAAAAATAGCTTCTTTTATCAAAGCTGAAAACAGCACCAGTCTATGGGTATAAACATAAGTAGGAGGAAGTCTGACAACATTTCCATTGAGCAGAATGAAAGTAGTTAATTGCATCCCTCGTGCTTATGGCCTTGCTAGTCATGGGACCTTGACCCGGTTCCACAATACCAAGCATGAACTTTCTCAATTGCTGCAGTAAATACCTCTTGCCTGGCAAACTAAAACAATTAACTAAACAAAGATGAGGATAAATGTAAGAAAACTGTATGAATATCAATGAAGATCTAAAAAACTTAAAAGGAAGAAAAAAATGTCTGGGGCTGAAATTCAGAATAAGTGAAGGGGAAAACTCAATGGAGTGATTCACAGACTAGAGCAAAAGAGCCAAGAAACTTGAAGATGGTGTATGGAGAGGCAACTCACTGACACACTGGGCAGAATTGCTCACATCTGCTCAGATTCAAAGCCTGTCAATGAACTTCAGTACAAGAAGTGAGGGTAAGTCCTAGTGACTGCAGCTCCAATAAGCACAACTGGTCAATAAATGCCAAGTATCTTGTGGCCTCAGGACCTTGGGCTAAAGCTGTCCAACCCAGTAGTAAAGATATATGTGGACACTCAATTGGTAGACCCTTGGAAGCTCCCAAATCCAAACTAGCCCTCTCTTCTTGCTGTGGCCACAATGAGTGATCCTGGTTTCTAGGAAAAGAGAATGGTGGGGGAGGGTCCAGGGCAATGCAATATGCATGCTATTTTTCTAATTTCAATGCCGACATAACAAACATTAAATGTTAAAACATGGATTCTCATTCTGGTCTTAGTTGGCCTAAAACACATATTTTTTAGATGCTTGCAGAATTCCAGGTAATGTTGCTCAGTAGGTCCATGAATCACATTATGAATAGCAAAAGTACAATGGAAAAGGTCTAGCCTCACAGGGCCAAGTGATTTAATTATGATCAGCCTACTTTCTGTATGGGAGAATGGTACAGCTATTAGGATTATGTGAAGATTAAACAGAATAAGAGATAATACATGCTTACAAAGTATAACAACATATTAAAATAAAGACAGAAAAGTCTAACATGTTTCTTATGCTTCTATTTCTGCCAGTTCCTTGGGAGCCAATCAGATGGGCTATTATAAACAGGACATTGAACTGGTCATGTCCACTGGATTACAAGGTTGACAGTGTTCCCATCTGGGTACATTTTGCCTTTTTAGAGACAAACCAAGTCTGTACCTGTAAATATACTTCATTTCACTTCTATCTAAAGCTGAGTATCTCACAGTAAGATGCCTCTAATTTATAGGTGAACATTATCATATTGCCTTAGATGTCTAAGCCTCATTCACTAAATTAGCTTTTTTTTATCCAACAGTACATTGCTCCAGTGCCAGTCAAGACAAGTTTTGTTTCCTATATTAATATTTTTTTTCTTATGCTCATAATCCCTTAGACTGAAATCAAGCAGCGTGTGTGATCAGGTAATGGCAGGCTACCTTTAACCATCTTAATAGTGACTACTGTCTTTCTGCAACCAGCTCCACCATTTTCACCGTCGTCATCACCATCGTCATCATCGAGACTAAAACACAATTTCATTTTGATTCACTTTCAGTGAAGCTCTTGAGTGTCTGCATTGTGGGAGACACTGCAGCTCTGCCCTTGGTTCACTGGCGGGTGGACCAAACCATTTGAACAATCTAAGGGGGTTGACAACTAGACACTGGGATACACCAGCAAACTCATTTTTTTTTTTAATTTAGAAAATATTTTTCATTCATTTTACACACCAATCAGCAAAGAAAAACAATGACATCATGAAATTTGCAGGCACAACATCCCCCTCTTCCCTCCTCCTGCCCCTCCAGACTCACCCTCCCAATCCCCCTCCCCCCCACACCTCCACTTCTCCCCATAAGAAGGCAAAACAGTGGAGGCAAGTCCGAGCCTCTCTCCCTTCCTCAAGGCGGCATGAGGTGCCCCATCATAGGTAGTGGGCGCTAAAAATCCCGCTCATGCACCAGGGATGGATTCTGATCCTACTGCCAGGGGACCCCCCAAGTAGATCAGGCTACACAACTATCTCGCCATGCAGAAGACCTAGCCCAGTCCCATGCAGGCTCCACAGCCATTGATCCAACTTTCATGAGTTCCTACTAGTTTGGTTTGGTCGTCTCTGCAGGTTTCCCCATCATGAACTTGGTGTGCTTGCTCATAAAATCCCTCTTGTCTCTCTTTGACTGGACTCCTGGAGCTCTGCCTGGTGTTTGGCTGTGGATCTCTCCATCTGCTTCTTTCAGTCACTGGAGAAAATTTCTGTGATGACAGAGTATTCACTGATCTGGTCACTGTGGCCAGTTCAGTTCAGGTACCCTCTCCACTATTTCTAGTAGTCCAAGCTGGGGTCAACCTTGGGGATTCCTAGCAACTTCCCTAACACCCAGTTTCTTTCTATCCCCATGATGTCTCTCTCTATCATGGCATCTCATTCATTGTTTTCCTACTCCAGTCCTGTTCTAGCTCATTCCAGCTCGACCATCCCATCCCCTTATGTTCTCATCCCCTATTCCATACGCTCCATTGCCCTCCTCTCATCCCCAGTTTATCCATGGACAGTTCAGGGCAATCCATGCATCTCTCTTTGGGTCTTCCTTGTTAGTTATCTTCTCTGGAGTTGTGGGTTGTAGTCTGGTTATTCTTTGCATTACATCTAGTAACCACTTATGAGTGAGTCCATACCATGTTTGTCCTTCTTAGTCTGGATTACCACAATCAGGATGATACTTTCTAGTTCCATCCATTTGCCTGCAAATTTCATGATGTCATTGTTTTTCTCTGCTGAGTAGTACTCCATTGTGTGTATGTACCACATTTTTTTAATCCATTCTTCAGTTGAGGAGCATCTATGTTGTTTGCAGGTTCTGGCTATTATGAATAATGCTGCTATGAACATAGTTGAGCATGTTTTCTTGTGGTATGATTGAGCATTCCTTGGGTATATGCCCAAGAGTGGTATAGCTGGGTCTTGAGGAAGATTGATTCCCAATTTTCTGAGAAACCACCATTCCGATTTCCAAAGTGGCTGTGTAAGTTTGCACTCCCACCAACAGTGGAGGAGTGTTCCCCCTTGCTCCACATCCTCTCCTACATAAGCTGTCATCAGTGTTTTTGATCTTAGCCATTCTGAAGGGTGTAAGATGGTATCTCAGAGTCATTTTGATTTGCATTTCCCTGATGACTAAGGATGTTGAGCAATTCCTTAAATGTCTTTCCACCATTTGAGATTTTTCCTTTGAGAATTCTCTGTTTAGCTTTATAGCCCAGTTTTAATTGGATTCTTCATTATTTTGATTTCTAGTTTCTTGACTTCTTTATATATTTTGGAGATCAACCACTCTTAATCTTAAGGATAAAGGAGATCATAAGCAGCAGTTTAACTCAGTTACTGGAGCAAATACAGCTCTCAAAGGGATGGTTTCCCTTAAGAAACATAAAGCATGGAGGGATGAGAGATAAAAGCTGTAATTTCTCCCCATCTTACAAGATAAGATTGGGTTAGGAAGGAAAGGGAATGTTTACCATGAGCAACCAGGATATCTGCTCCCACTTGCTACTGGATTCTTATCAAGCTTGGACATTATCTGAAATTAAAATCATACCTGACATATGAGGCCCTAGAAGAAACACATTGCCTTTCCTGCCTGAGATCTTATGCAGTAAGAAGGCTGACAGAGAAAGCTCAACTTCCTTTTTTTATTTCTGGCAGGTAAGTGGTCTTCCTCATGTCATGGCTTTTAGAGAAACATCTTCTGAAGACAGCTCTCTTGGCCAGAAATGTATGCACAGGGACTTTTGTTAGGAAGAACTTGTGTGTCTAGACCAGAATAAATGTCACCACCCACTCTTGTCTCTAAGTCTCTCTTAGAACTCGCATGGTGCCTAATGATTATTCTTTGTGGCACCAGGCCAGTTATTACTACATTTCTCACTCAAGTTTTTAGAAACCTACAATAACCATGAATGATTAATTTAATGTTACAAATGAGTTATGGGTTTCAAATGATACATGTATTTTTTTTTAAATGAACAAACTTTAAATTAAAACTCAAGTCCTTTTACTGTGGCTCAATTTTTTTTTTTTTACAAAATGGAGTTGATAAACTTACATTTAAGAGATCATATAATAACTACTTGAGAACTTCGGCTGGAGATATACCTTAGTAGAGTGCTTGTTAGCATGCACAAAGCTCTGGAGTCAATCCTCAACTTGCATAAACCATGCTTGCTTGGTGAGGCATGCCTGTCATTTTAGCGTCCAGGCAACAGAGGCAGGATAAGAAGTTTAAGGCAATCCTCCACTACAGAGCAAGTTAAAGGTCACTCTGGAATATAAGAGATCTGGTCTAAAAAAAAAAAAAAAGCCTAATAACAAAAAGATTGTTGAGGCTTGGTGGGCCACAGGGTCACATCAGCAATTGTTCAACTCTCCAATCGCAGTTGGGAACCACCATAGATAACACATAAAAGGAGGGATGTTACTATGATCCTATTATGTATTATTTTGTTATTTATAATAGAAGTACTCATCTCATTCTATACTAGAATGTTTTTTGGAATCTTAACTTTTATAGGGGTAATACATATGAGGAAAAGACAAATGAATATTCCTCACCTCTTTATGACAAATAATACCTTGTTATCCAGGCCTCATTTAAAATCTTCAATGTCACACTCATAATCCATGCATCAGACATGCCTTACATAAATTATTGACTCTACCATATTTTTCCATTTAGACACAGACATAAATACAGAAGATGGATCCTATGCTCTTTAGATTCTTGGTATTGCCTATTAGTTAACTTGAGGACTTCTATCACATGAATAAAGAATTTGAGGACCATTGAGTTAAACAGGAGATTCAAACTTGCTTTCACCTTTTCAGAAAAAAAAAATAATGCAGATGTGTTTTTGTTTTTTGTTTTTCTACTGGGAGGTTTTTCTATCAACCTTCTTTAAAGGCAAGGAGCAAAGTATTAACTTGTAACTCAAAAAAAGTGTGCCATGGACCAAAGAGTATTTCCTTGCTAGCAGACACTGGAGATAAATGGTTAGTTAGCATGTCTATTAGACTTTACCAAAAAACAGATACTGTGAGAGAGCCTCTGAGAAGTTCTGGCTCTCATTTGATTCACAATCAAATCCTCTAATAAGGGCTTAGATCACAGGTAATTTCATTGTGGATTAAGGTAAAACTCACAGAATTTGGCTACTCTGTGATACAGGTAGAGAAATGCCAATATTCTACAAACACTTAAGAGTGTATCATTCACTTCCTACCCAGTGAAATGGCAGCTGGAATGGTACAAACATAATGGAAAGCCTTGATTTGGGATGTCAAACACCATCCTCAGTGTGTAGTGTTGAATACCAAAATCAAGGAAAAAAAGCATGTGTATGAAATGGAAGCACAGTAGGGATATGGAAGAAGATGACTTGAGAAGTCACATACCATTATTTACGTACTTTGTGCCTAGTTTCAATGTTTTAGTGCAAAAACAGACCAGCCTCACCTGAAGGGCCAATACAGAAGGACAATGTATTTGTTGAATATAACCTTAATATTCAAGGTTATCTTTTTATTATTTTTATTTTATGGTTGAAAGTATTTTATTCATGTGTATGTCTTTACCACATGCATACACTACCCACAGAGGCCATAAAATGGCATTGAGTCCCCTGGAACTGGAGTTACAAACAGTTATGAGCTGCTATGTACATTCTGGGAATTAAATCCAGGTCCTCTGGAAGAGCAGCCAGTGCTCTTGGCCACTGAGCCATCTCTCCAGCTCTATATTCAAGGTTCTTAACAAGTAAAATCATTAAATACTAGAAATTTGGTGGTAATCTAGTTCTCTTGCAGTATACAGCAATACCTTAGTCAGCTTCTCACTGAGAAAAATTTTCAAGAATCAGAAATCCAAGTATTTTGGTCATTCATTCACAGATTCGTATATGTGTTTTTATTCATTTATGCATACAAGCATTCATCTATTCCTGGGTTAATTTGCATAGTGGCCTCCCAAGATCTATTTGAATGCATAAGTATAGGAATTCATTTATTCATCCATGCACAAAGTTATTTATTCATGCATCCATGAAACTTTGATTCACTCCTTCAATCATAGATTCTTAAAAGTACTCATTAATCTGTGCAGAAAATTGCCTTTTAAAACTTGCTGTACAAAAAGCATTGGATTAATCTGTGTGTAGAATGAAGATTATTCCCTGTACTAGCAGACTGCACATGTAGGGAGGAAGGAAAGATAAAACATGACTTTCAAAATGCTAAATATTATACCAATACAAAACATGTGTTGCATGTAAAGTTTGCAAGAAGTTCACAAGCAAAGAAGGTTTATGTCCATTTGAAGCAGATGGGTGAAGCACATCACTCAAGAGAACATAGTCCTCAAACTGATACATAGTAAGTAAATATAGGTTGGGAGCCAGGAGTGTGCTGGCAAATTTTATGTCAACTTGACAGAAGTTATAGTCATTTGGGAAGAGAAAATCATAATTGAGAAAACGCTGCCACCAGACTGGCCTATGGGCAAGCCTGTGCTGCATTTTGTTGATTCATGATTGATGTGTGGGAAGTGCCACCCCTGGGCTTGTGATACTGGACACTATAAGAAAGCAAACTGTGCAAGCCATGGGGACAAGCCAGTAAGCAGCACTCTTCATGGCCTCTGTATCTGCTCTTGCCTCCAGATTCCCGCCCTGCTTGAGTTCCTGTCCTGACTTGCCTTAGTGAGAGACTGTTCCCTGGAGATATGAGAAGAAATAAGCTTGCTTTTCCCTGGTTGCTTTTAATCGTGGCATTTTATCACACCAGTAGAAATGCTAACTGAGATCATGAATATGTTTAAAGAGATAAGAAAACATAGAGACATGGAGGAGAGTATGTTGAGTAATTACTGAGTTATTTCGTGATTGGAAAACAGGGATTAGAGTGTCATTGAGGCTAACAGAAGTTTGGAAGGCAGATGGAAGCCCTTTCATGAAGGATATTGGACACTAAATTAAGCTGGAAAGCTAGTCTTGTAGGTACAAACAAGTTTCAGAAAGACTTTCAAGAGAAACTGTTCTGTCAAGAATGAGCTGAAGGGGGGCCTTGAAGAGGTGTCTCAGTGGATAAAACAGTTGCTTCTCCTGAAAAAGCCCTAGATTCAGCTTCCAGCACCTACAGAACACTTCACCACAATTTGCCCTTTGGTCCCAGGGCATTCAATGCCATCTTCTGATCTCCAAAAGCACCTGCCATCCATGTGATAAACATTCATACATGCAGGCAAAACACTCACACACATAAAATAAAATAACTAAAAATGATAATGAGCTGGAGGGATTTTATTTAGGTGGTCATAGGTGTGAGAATTAGAAGGAACTACTGTGAAGAGAGGGAAGACAGAGAAAAAAAGAAGGGGAGGGGTAAGAGGAAGGAGGTGGAGTGGAGGGGGGATAGAATTGAAAGATGGCCAGAAAGAGAGAAGAACTTTCTTCTTCTTCGAGGTCTCTAATCTTATATGTCTGTAAATGGGATGCCATTTGGATATAATGAGGATTAGGGGAAGAGGTACTGAGCTGGGAAGAAGAAATGAAGCTTAGCTTGATATTCCATGATGTCCTTGAAAGCAGGAATGAATGACAGGAGCCAGTCCATGATCTTCTTCTTCCTGTGGACCCTTGAGCTGCACCCTCAGCTTCAGTCTCTCTCACTTCCTTGTAAAGAACCAGGTCCCTGGTAGCCTGAGAGAGAACAGGGCAGGATGGGGCAGTAGGGAGAGAAAACATACCCCAAAGTGACTTCTGAAGCTTGCCTGTTTCCAGCACCTCATTTCCTGCCACTTCTCAGCCTTGGCCTGAGCTAATGAACCTCAGAGAACAAAGCTGTCTTTTGTTTGCTTGTCATTTTGAAGTTTTCTGGTTGATTACGCTCTGTGCCAACAGGAGGACATAAAATCCCCAGCAATTCTTAGCTGAGGATCACAGGGCGTTTTCATCCCCTCTGATAAAATGCTGAACTTCATATAAAAATGCTGTCCTCGCCAGTTTAGATGAGAGACACTGGTAAAAGGATTTTCCTCTATATGCGTTTTTCTTTTCATCTGAATTGTTATTTTCCCCTCCTCTTATCATTTCCTGCTTTGTTTCACACCCCCTGTAAATCAGGTGCTTTTTTAAAAAGAGCAAAAATTGAATTCCTACTTACAAGGGAAAACTACAAATGAATCTCACTCTGCATGAGCCCAAAGGAAACAACAACAAAAATCTGCTACCCGGTGACACTTTGAGGTTGGTTTGACCTCATCAAACCGTGGTGGTCTCTCTTTCCCACAGACCATTTTGCTACCCACCCTCTCTCTTTCTCTTACACCTAACCTCCATCCTCTAGACTTCTCACTTTAAGTGGAAAAGGAATTCTGCCTTAGCAGCTTTAGACTTCTGGGGGAATATAATTATCTAAACTGGCATGGATCCAGAACTCAGCTCCCCCATGAAACTGATTCCTTATTAAAGATTAAGTGGTAACAAGTATGTCAACAGCACTCCCAGCTCCAGAATAATTCTGAGCAAATAAGAAAATGGCAACAGTTCTTGTTTTCAGTCTGGAAACCCTCCCTGGGCCTCTTTGTACCCCAGGTGGCACAGACTTCTCGAATTTGTTCAGGTGTGGTATCATGGGAGCCAGTAGACAGGTGATGGGGACAGCAAATTTATCCATGGTGAGGATTCAGAGGATGGAAGCCAGGAAGCAGCTGGTTTTGAGGCAGTCTTGTGAGGCTTGACTGTTTCAGGGATGTCAAGCCAGGCCACAAGGCCTGCTCAATCCAGGCCTCCTTCCTGTTTCCTGCAGCCTCTGCCTTGGCTGACATGGCAACACTGCCCTCTGCTGGGACATCACAGTCATCACATGCCACCAGAGTTCCCATGGCCAAGGACAATGGCTGGCAGCATGATGGGGAGCAGAAAGGTTTCACAATTAAGAAACTTCTAGGGTCAGTTCTTGTGTGGCTAGAATGTCAAGTCCCCGCATGTGACATCTACCGCAATCCAAGCTTTTAGAATCAGACAGACAGATTTGCCATGTATTTGTTATGTGACTCGGTGCATGCTTTACCTTTCTAAGAATTCAGATGAAAGAGAAAGTCACCTACAGCATGTGTCTATTGTGCATAAAAATCGAGGGTTCACTTTTTAGACAGGGTGATCATACGCCAAGGTTTCCTCAAGATTTTCTATGTGTATACTACTCATCCTGATGTAATTATTAACAACACCTTTTTGTTTGTTTGTTTGTTCTCAAATGATTCCACACGAGCGACAAATTATATAACTTTAAGTTTTCCTTTATTTTGATTTTATATGTATGGATGCTTTGCCTACATGTGTGCCTGTGTTTACACTGCATCTCTGCCTGGTGCCTCTGGAGGTCAGAAGGAGGCATCAAACTCCTTGGGACAGAAACGACACACAGTTATGAGCCACCATGTGGGTACTAGGAATGAAACAAAGCACAGGACACTGTTGCCTGAAATAATGGTCAATCAGTGGATCTAAGTGTTTCTCTTCTTAATTCCAGCGCTGCCTTTATTATGGATATGTCTGTTTGTCCTACCACTATCTCTCTCCAAGTAGCTCAGGCTAGACTAGGACTCTTTATGTAGCCAAACATGACCTTGGAATCTTTGATCCTCCTCTCTCTACCTTCTCTGTAGTGGTATGACAGGCATCACACCTGATTTATGCTGTGCTGGAGATCAAACCAATGCTCTATGCATGGTAGGCCCTCATGCTACCAATTAAGCTACATCCACAACTCAAGTGTCCATTTTGCAAAAGGACAGGTATGGGGATAGATAGATGGCACAGTGGTTAAGGGCACTGGCTATGTTTCCAGTAGACACAGGTTTCATTCCTAGTACCCACATGGTGGCTCATAACTATGTGTCGTTTCTGTCCCAAGGAGTTTGATGCCTCCTTCTGACCTCCAGAGGCACCAGGCAGAGATGCAGTGTAAACACAGGCACACATGTAGGCAAAGCATCCATACATATAAAATCAAAATAAAGGAAAACTTAAAAAGACAGACATGCCATTTTATTTCCTTTTCTTTCTGTGAGTCAAACTGGTTTTGACCTGCATCTAATGAAGAAAGAACATGACACCATTAGATAAAATCAGTGGTAAAAAGACTGAGGAAGTAAAAAAAAAAAAACATAAAAAAAAACCGCTTCAGTGGGAGCCTGAGCAAACCCCTTCATTCTCTCATTGTAGGGGGAATGCTACCCTTTACTTGCCCCCCTGCAGGATTGCAGCAAGATGCAAAACAAAGAGTATGAAAAGGCAAAAGTGGATAGCAGCAAGGTATCAGGGTCTCCTTCTAAATGAGTTATCAACTACCCACAGCTGAAAACCTAAGAAAGAAGATAGAAAATTAAACATGTATAGGCACAAACTATGTGAATGTATTTATTGCTTCCAAGTCTGAGAAATGTAGAGAGTTAAAGAAATGTCTACTAATTTGGTAGTTCAAATCAGTGACAATGGCCAAATTTTGTTACATTGACATCCCTGAGGGGAAGTTGGCACCAATGCCAGGGTAGCAGCTGATCTGCATGTGTATTTACATAAATTTGCATTGGCCTGGTGTTAAAATATAAATGCTGATATTAAGGAAAGTCATTTTCTCCCAGATTAAGGCATCTCAATATAGCACAGCCACAAAGATGCACACTGGTCTTTTACCTTGTATTTGCATGACCTTGAATGAGTGATGACCTCATAGTGCTGTTTCCTTATCCAGAAATGGGAATTATAATAGCACTCATCAAAGAAGGTTGGTGCTGGAATTAAAGGAGCTAATGTGACTGAAGGATTTAGAACATGGTGTGGCTTATTAAGCGCTCAGATATTAGCTACTATTATTATCCCAGAACCTGCCCATTGCCCTTTACCATCAACCCCAGTCACACAGCCTCTACCTTTTCCCTTCTGAAAAATCAGGAAAGCTGGACATTTAAAGCTAGGAGCAATCTCAGAACATGTAATCTGTCACTTTCAAACTTTTATTTTATTTCTTTTAAAATAACCATGGAACACTTTTGGAAAATGAAAGCTTACATGAAAACTCAGCATGAAGAGCTGCGGAGCATTGTGGTTAAGGAAATGGGCTCTGCAGACAGACAGGCCTGATTTCCAGCCCTGACAAAGCTGCTTATTAGCCTTCTGACTTGGGGCAAATGATTTACCTTGGCTTTAAGCCTCTGTTTCATAAAGTGTAACATGGCAATAGTCACTGTAAATATTTCATATCTTTGCTGTAGAGCTCAATGACTTCACAATTATTGAGTGTTTAGTGCAATTCCTGGCACATTATAAGGACCCAATAATTACACTAACTCTTGAGATTTTAATCAGTGAAGTATATGCAAGCAGAAGCACTCCGGTGTAAGTAGGCAAGAAAGCAACAAATACACAGGGGGGCTCCATGGCTCCCTATGACTGTGCTAAACCTAGTGTAAAAGCTTCTGATAGAAGCCAACATTTAGAAACCAAGATTTAGGATGTTCTTGCCCCTACTCACATAGTACATTGATTGCTACTTTCACCTGCTTCTTGCCAGGATTCTAATTATAATTGGCATTTGCTGGCTATAGTGACCGTCCTTTCCTTTTGAATCCAATCTCTTTGAGTTAACCATCTTTTCCAGGGCAGATTAAGCTGAATATTGTATGGCATCTCCTGCAGTTGGTTCCCAATGGTGTAAAAGTGTCCTGAACTTGTACTTTTTACATCCCCTGCTCTCTTCCTCTGCTTTTCACAGCTCACAACCAGAGGGAGGATGAGTCACTTTGTTAAAAATAAAACCACTACCATCTTCTCTCTTTGTTCATGATCACTGCAGGCTGGCACTGATACACATTCCAAGCAGCCAAGGACAGGCAGTGGGCAGCCCATAAAGCTGGCCTATCATAGCATTGTTATTACCTTTGTTCAGCTAAAACACAAGGGATCTAGCCATGCTCACTTTGGTTAAGATCTAGGAACATGAGAATCTGGCTTGCATTAGCACACTCATTGTAGTAGCCAAGTTCCAGAAGAAAAGGAATATGATAAGCCCAGAGTACCTTGGAAGTTATGGGATTTGGGGTATAGCCCATCAGAAGATAATCTATAATAATCATGTAACCAAGACCAAGAGTAGTATAGTAACTTCTCAAAGGTGACATGGTTGTGAGTAAAATAAAACAAGATACAGATCCATGGCTCCTGTCTGCCATAACTATAACATCTGAAGACAATACTGTTCTTGTTCCTACTTGCTATTCCCACTATCTAAGGTTTTATATTAATTTTATCATTTAATCATCAGCACAGTTCTATGTGGTAGGCATTGTTACTTTCCCCCTATTGGAGAAGAAACAACTGAAATGTGCAGAGAGGTTATTTGCCTATACTCCAGCAGAAGGTACATGGTGAAAATTACATGAAATAAGTTCACTTGAATGCATACAGAGCACAGTCTCAAGCTCTAAATCATCAATGTTGAGACACAAAGAGTGTTTATTCCCAGATGTTTGTGGTAACAGAGCAGGACCATGTCTTAGTTACTGAATCCTCAGATCTTGGTACATGATCAGAACTATGCACCATCAGAATCTGTGCAGTTCATATGTGATGGTGCGTCTCCCAAGGCCAAGCCATTCCTTCAAATGTAAAGAACTGGTGATTGCCATGTAACTGTGGTCAGGACTGCTCCTTCTGGCTATTGTGTAGTGGCATTTTTTCATACTCTATCAGATACTGTCTATACACCCGATTTATGATGAAGCTAGTGACAGGGAATCACTAGTAGGGCTTAACTGAATGTCAGTGGATTCACGACACAAGCCTTACTTCTACTGTGGGGCTTTGGAAAACTTGCCCATATTTGCTAACTTCATTTAACTAGTGTAAGGAAGCCAAATTATTTTCAAGATCCACTAAGAGTTTGATTTCACAATGACATGAAACAGAGTTTCTCAACACAAACGCCTTTCCGATGGGGAATCCTTTGTCAGAACCTATCCCGTACCTTGAATGAATCTTCGCAGCATCTTCAACTTCAGCCTAATAGATGTCAGTAGCTCTTCTCCTGTGACAAGTGAAAGTATCTCCAAACATTGTCAATATCTCCAGGCACCAGAATAAAAAGCTTTAGCATGAACCACCCAGGTTCTGCTCTAGCTTTGACATTATCTTGCTCAGTGTTTCCACTGAGTTAGGTTCCTCACTTCCTCTAAGCTCTCGCCTGTAAAAGGAGTAAAAGGAGGGAGTTGCTCTATTTAGCCAGGATGACTGAGCCACTAAAGCTTCAGCTGTGATCTTTTGCTGCCTGTATGTGTGGGTGCAGGTAATGATCAGTCAAGAGAATTGGTGCTGGGTGCTATGATGCAGGTATACACCTGTCAGATTGTATTGCTTGAATGAAGGGCAGTGTGAAGGTGTGGAGGGAATATTATGTTCACTGTAATGATAAAACCTCACAAGTCATGTTTGCAACAAAAGGAAAATTGGATAAGCCTCATTTCAAACCATCCCCCAATCCCAAGGGTGTACACTTCAAGCTCTTTACCTTCATTTTCATGATCTGAACCCTGATTAACTTTATGAGAGATGCTAGATGGACAGATAGATAGACAGACAGACATAATAGGCAGATGAGATAGACAATGGTTGTGCATATGGATGTTTAAGCAGAGATCTGTAAATATCTAGATTTAGATTTACCCACTAAGAACTAAATGATGGATGGATGGGTAGTTGGATAGATGACAGACAGACAGACAGACAGACAGACAGATGATAAATAGATTTTCATTTGTCTTTCTCTGGCTAATGCAAACTGTCATCATCACCAACAATATTATTACATTATTAAGTCAATTAAATGTAAATACCAGAAACTATACTGTAGTAGTAGTCATGATTTCTCTGATGAGAGCAGAGAATTTTGATTCTATGTCTCAGTCACATGACCATGGACTTCCCTTTTGGACATGTTTATAACATGCTTTCTAACTACACCTCAGATTCTGATTAAGCTCTCCATAGGTGAGAAGTGGAGCAGCCTCCTATGTGTTTAGACCTCACTCTTGCTTGGAAATGATGTTTTTCATGGGAAAATCTTAATACCTATAGATTGTATGCATCCTTGCCTAAGCTGTATACTTTGTCCATGCTTTAAGTTCCTAGTCCTTATCTGAGTTCTATTCGGTACATAAATGAAATATCTTACATTTCTAGTGACCATCTTGAAATACCAAGGTAGCACCTATCCATGTTCACACTGAATATACAGATATATAGCATTCATACAAAAAAACCAAAGCAAGTCCAAACTAAGAGAATGCTTTTTCAGTTTCTCTTGAGTAACTGTTTTCAGGTTTTCTTTGAGAAGCAGAGCACTGTCCAAATGGAAGCTCATCAGGAGTGCAGAGCAGAACATTCAAGCACCTAAGGCCAAGGAAACATTGTGGAAGACGGGTAGAAAGATTATAAGAGCCAGAATGCCCAAATTTGATCTGAACATTGATGACACCAATGAACGTGCCAAACTGGACAAAGAAAAGCCCATGAGGCCTGAACTCTGCACAAAGAATTGCAGGCAGCTGAGAAAGTTAGGACTAGAGAGCTGGATTCCCCATGGAAAAAGCAAAACAATCTGTTGTCCACTGCCAAATGATCAGCGCTGAAAATATACATACAGACAGGAATATATGGACTTGATATGTTATATTTAGCAATATATATGTATATACATGTATGCATGCAATAATAATCAATGAAAAAGAAGCCATAAATTTGAAGGAGAGTGGGGAGAGGCAAATGAAAGGGTTTGGAGGGAAGAAGGGGCAGAGAGAAATTTTGTAGTTAAGTTATAATATCAAAACTTTTAAAAATAAAGTTAAATTTTAAAAAGACCACACTGAATAAGAGCTGGAGACACAGATCAGTGCAAGTGCAGTTACCTAGCATGCAAAGAGTCCTGGGTTCAATCCCTAGAACTAGAAAGACTATATAAGACACTACACAAAATAGGAGCTATTTTTGGTTGAAGCATGTGTGTGGTGGTACAGGAGATAAAATTAGATCCAAAGAATCCCATCCCACCCACTCTGTCCCTTCTTATACTTTCTCAACTTTTTATTTTCTCTCTCCTACCCCAACACCACTTTCAGCTTTTATTTAAATCTTGAGTCACTGAAAAAAAATATAATTAAGGAGAAGGGAAAAGAGATAACAAGATGGCTTACCAGGTAGAGGTATGTGCCATCCATTGACCCATATACAATTTCTAGAATCTGTATTATGGAAAAACAGAATGGACTCGGACTCTAGAAAGTTGTCTTTTGACCTACACACACACACACACACACACAGACACACACATACACACAAGCACAGACTAAATAAATATAATCTGTTTAATGAGAGCTGGAGAGATGGCTCAGTAGTGAAGAGTATTTGCTGGTCCTGAAGGGACTGAAGTGTGTTTCCTACACACAACCAACTCACAATCAACTGTGACTCTAGCTCAGAGATCTGACACCACCCTCTTCATGCTTTTAGGGGAAATTGCACATACACACAGAAACAGATGCACACATGAATAAAAAAATGAATATTTACAATTTTTAAAAAGAAAATATTAGCTACACAAAACACCTAAGGAAGGAAGGAGAGAGGAAGGGAAGGAAGGAGGCAAGAAGGGAGGGAGAAAGGAGACATGGAGGGAGGGAAGGAAGGAGACAGGGAGGGAATGAGGGGATGAAGGAGGGATGGAGGGGGGTACCGGAGAGAGGGGAGGGTGGACAGGAGACACTTAGGAAGAAGAGGAAGTTGGTGAGATTGACACTGAAGTGATAGAGAGGAGTGGGGAGTAAATATCATCACAATGCATTGTATACAACTATATTTTCAAGTTTTTAACTAAAAAATAAAACGATGAAAGAAATCCTGAAAAAAACTTTGAAACTCTCAAAAAATTAGCCATAAATGTTTGAAGAGTCAAAAGAACACTCTGAACAGAATTCAGCCTAGCCAGCATCTGCCTCTGGCTCTCTGTGAAACCTCTGTCCAGGTATTTCCCTTTTTGTGCCTCAGTTTCCCTTATCTAATGCAGAACGGAGGGAATAATACTTGGTGGTTCAAACAATGGAACTGCTCATGTAAGCACCTGCATGTTTTGTAATATTCTCTTTTCTCTTTCCCTGCTGCTTCATCTCTTCCTCCCTGAAGAAATCTAGGGCCAAGGGGAGCCCAGTGTCATAGTGTCACATGACAGGACACCAACAGCCATCACAGCATGACTTCCTGTGGTTTCTGTGGCAACGGAGGTCCCAAACAATGCAATCAGATATTCACATGCAATGATCAAAAATGATGAGCAGGACAACAAAAGACCCAAAGTTGAGATGGGGTCTGGAACTCTACGTCTGGCTCCAGCAGATGGAAGCACAATACTGGGGCTATGTTCCAGGCAATTAAAGGAAATACCAGTGTCTATTTGCCAACTAATTGCAAAACGCCATTCAAGTATCATTCGGCCAGAACCTGCTGCTGGCCCTCACAGGACCCTGATGGGTTTGGTTATCCTTTGAGTCTTTACATTACTCAGTTAATATTAGATGAGCATCTTGGAACTACTCTTGGCATCAGCATGGCTGTGACTGGGACCTGCTTTCTCCAGAACTCTCTTATCCTACATTTATACGCACATTTTCTCTGTGCTGCTGTTCAATCCCAAGACTTCCAACTTCTTGTATTTTTATGCGTCTGACAACTAAACCCATCCTTGAAATCTCTGGATGATGTTAGATAACTTTTCTGAGCCTTGGATTTCACAGTTACTATTGATGTCTTGGTCAGGTTCCTATGTTTGTGAAATAATCAAATTATATTGTGCATTTTAAAGTACATTACAAATTACAGAACTATCATTCAAATGTTAGTGGGTTTTGTGGTCTAAACAGCTATTTACATTTCCAAAGCCCTTTCATCTCTGCAATCATTTCCCAAATTGGGTGCCAGGGAAATCTATTCCCATGAAATTATAATGAGAGTGCTGGGGGGGGGGTGTTTTAAAAGATTCAATAAAATTGAATTTTCAATTATGCAAATATGTTTATGCAGACCTTCTCAGTACCTTGAAACTAGTAATATCATCTACCCACCAAAACTTGGGGCTTTTGCTTGTTTCTCTCAGATATTACATATTTCAATTTCCTGGAACAAATTTAGCAGGAAATAAAATTTGAGAACTATTGATCAATAGCAATGTCTATTAAAGGAAGTACATTATAATGCATTATAATGGCCAGTTTATAACTAGAAATATTACAATCAGGAGAGCAAAAAGGGTAAGGAATATGGAAATTAAGTCATCTCTCTCTCTCTCTCTCTCTCTCTCTCTCTCTCTCTCTCTCTCTCTGTGTGTGTGTGTGTGTGTGTGTGTGTGTGTATTTCTTTTACTGAATTACCTGGGAACTTGCCAGAAATTCAAACTCTTACTCTCCCTAAAACTGAAACAAACAGAAATAAAGGGTGCAGCAATTTTTGTTTTCAGAAGTAAGCTAAAGTAATTTTTTTGTTATATATAAAAGGTTTTGATTGTCTGATTCTGAACCACGGATTTAGTTATTTATTATTACGAACTTTTGAAAATTATTTAAGTCTACATTTAGACAGTCAATTGGATGTTTACACCACATATTAGCTATGGCAACTAAAATATCTTGCTAAATACTCCATTTCATTTGGTAGATATTAGCTGCACAAGCACACACACTCATATACACAGACACACATGCCTGGACTCAAAGGTCTTCCTTCTCTGTAATATGCTGACCTCCAGACAAATGAGGCTAAAAAAGAATCAATGTCTTCACTGAAGAGTCTCTTCACAAGAAATCATCACCATTATTTAAGGACAATTAAATGGCAAATGATAATCTCGGTACCTGCTATACAAGAAGAACTCATAAACAATACTTACATTTCCAGTTTTATAAGTACCTTCTCTATGGTATAACCCATGGTGAGCTGGAGGCATTAAAATGTCAAGAAGACAGCATGAGCCCACCTCCCAGGACTCTGGATCTAGCTGGTGAGAGTGGCCACAAATGATCATGATATAGAGTGACACATTTGGCTGGAAAAATTACAATTGTACAGCACCTCAGAGGACAGGCAACAGCAGGATATGGGGCGAGCTGGGAAGGCTGTAGGCACCAACAATGACATATGGGGGAAAGAGAACATGAGAGCAAGAGCAGGTATCACGAATCTGAGGAAATAGGAAGTGCCTCAGGTTGACAAAAGCTAACTGTTATGTTTGGGAGAAAATGAGGAATGAGAAGAGATGAGCCTGAAGACATTGGTGAAGGCTTGATCATCAGAAGCAAAATAATTTTGAGGGCAGCAAGGAACCATGGGAAGATTCTCAACAGAGGAGTGGTATGTTTAGATTAGTATTCTGTAGCTTGTTCTGGCTGTTGTACAACTGTGGCAATAACTGAGCTAGAAGCAGTCATGGAGATAATACTTCCCTAGGTGAGGTTAGTGGAGGGGGCATGAAGCAAGGTCTCTGTAACCTCATTTACTGAATCTTGCTTCACACACTTGGAATGAGAATTTACTTTAAGTCTTTTGTTTTGTAAAACCACAATGGTTTTACAGTAGTCTGAGTACTTTGACCTTATCATTGAGATCTCCTCGCTCAGTTTAAGTCTCTGATGGATGTCAAATGTGCTTTTATCTAAGGATCTATATTATATTCTTGCTAATAATTCATTTTGCTTCTCATTTGATCCACAGCATAAATCGATGAGTAAGGGCAGGTAAATTTGGAGATGGATGCCCTAAGAGAGTGGACCCTGCTGATGCAGATAGAAGGATGCCCACTGCTCTTTGTTGGTTAGTTTGTTTGTCTGTGTTCCATGAATTCACTGCAGCACCATGCTGCAGCACCAAGTGTTACTGTGTTGAGGAAACTCTGAATGAGCTCCACTTTGACAGACAGAGGTCTACAAGAAGGTTTGAAGTGAACTGCTATATTTTCCCCCAACATCTGCATTCTACTTGTGCTTAGAAAGAGAGAGGTTTAGCAAGGACATAAATGGAGAATGGAGAAAGTGGGAAAAGGGACAGGTGCTGTGGCTGCCACATACTAACACCACAGGGCAGTCACTGTCAGAAGGCTCATTACAATAGATACACAGCTCTAAGTGGGATGACAGTCACCAAAACGTTCCTGAACTCTTTATAAGAGAGCTAGGAGCACATTAGTAAGAGGACTCAGCTGAGCCTAATTCTGCCATTGACCAGCTAGACAACCTCACCCTGTCTGAGCATCAGTTGTCCTGTATGTAAATGAAGACAATAATATCTACTCAAGATCTTAGCCAAGACTGTTGGACAGACTCAGTGAAATAGCAACTGAAATGCTCCTCCACTCACTGAAGAAGACAATGAATGCATGCATACATGCTAGTGTTCAGCCCACATGATCCACTTTAATCAGAACAGGTTCTCTTGCCCAGGGAATGGTGCTGCCCAGAGTGCACAGGCCTTCCCATCTCAACTAATATCAGGAACGTAACTCCCCACAGGTTTCCAAAGAAGCTACAAGAGAAAGCAGTTCTGGCTACGTTGGGGTTGTACAAATGGTTGGTGCTTTCCTACAAATCTTTCTACCTCTCTGAACCTTCCAGTTTTTCACAAGTTAAGTGATATTATCTCTCACCTCAGCACGTCACTTGTCTAGCATCTAATATTACAAAGAAATTGACATAATCTTAATGAGTGTTAATCCTCACACTAGAAGAATGATTCACAATTTACATGGTGTGCAGAGAAGAGAGTTTTTTCTTTAACGTATAACACTGCAGAGGTCGACCCTAGTAGCTGAACATATCTAGCAAAAGTTCCTAAACTCTCTTCCCACTCCCCGACAAGAAGAGTCCAAAAGGTGCAATGCCAGTCTGTGAACTCGTCTCAATATTTCAAAAATGCTAACGGGAATCATATATTTCCTCAATAAAAATCAGACTTTAATTGCTTTTGGTGGGAATTATATCGACTAAAATCAGTACTTATTGGAAAACTAATTATATTTTAATGCAAGTAGCTTAATATACATACCTCTTGAGATATCAGCTATGAAGAAGCATGTCATGAGAGGAAGACTTAATAGAACAAAGATGGGGGATCTTGGGCCTAGGAATATGAAGACTTAGCACATGAGAAAAGTAGAGTCCAGAAGTGACTTATAACCTGACTTTCTGGGCTTGCTTCCTCACCATGCCATCCCTAGACTTCACTTATCTCTGTCAAGTCCCATCTGGGTTTACTCTGCCCCACACACACAAAGCTACCCTTCAAACTTCAACCAGAACGGACTTTTGACATATAACCCTACATGCACATATACCCAGATGGTGTAACACTCTTGGATGACTTCTCCATTGGTAGTTCTGTGGAGGAAAGGCTATTATTAAGAAACTAAACAATGAAGCCAGTTCCCATGAAGGTATTTTAACAAGCAGGGTTCAGGTACCCCAAACTGCTAACCTGGAGTGACTGTTGCCAAGGAGCCCTATGCCTTGACCTTTGACCAGGACTGAACTTTGATCAACCAAGACTGTTGTTTGCATGACCATGATTTACATGGCTCTTATTTGAATGGCAAAGACTACAAAACTAAAAATCACATGAATAATCACCCATACTCACTTCTATAAACTAAACACAGACCAGTCTAGACTGTACTCTTATGCATGTATTCCATTCTCAGGAACTGTACACAGAGAAACTCACACTACCTCAAGAAGTAGTTCTCCCAAGTGAGACAACCCTCCCTCCCCAAGAACACACATTGCTCTGTGCTGAAGGCAATATTTTCCAACCTAATGTCATTTCCTTTCACAGGATGTCTAATAAACGTATCTTCTTATTCAACCTAGAAGGGTAAATTAACTTATGGCTTGCACATAACATGGGCATATTATTCTTCTTGGAATACAGTGTTTTCATGGTCTTACCGTATTTATCACTGGATACTCTCAGTCTATTTCCATTCTGTTTGTGTCTCAGCTCATGGTTTCTTGTTCTCTATGCAGAAGGCCTTTCTCTTATTAATTTACTTCTTAACATTGATTCATCTTTCCAGTCTCAGCTTTGTCACCCCACCCCCAGGAAGCTTTCACTGCTTGCACTCCTTTACTGCAGGAGAGACTGAGGGCCAGCTCTGAGCTTTCCACATACTCCCTGCTTCCCTGTGACATGCACTTCTCATACTGAATTTCCATCTTCTCAGGAAGCATGAATTTCTGAATGAATATGACAATTTCAGGCAGAAACAAAAGTTAACCACTGGGCCTCTGACTCCCGGCTGAAGGACACTTTGTGCCATCGAACATCACATGTGCTTTGAAAACCTCAAGCACTTGGCTTTTCCAGCCGAACAGGGAGAAAC
>CABHPH010119705.1:0-13557 GCA_902168325.1 Peromyscus nudipes
TTTTTTTTTATATTGTGGGCTGAACCCAATGAGGCCTTGTATATGCATATAGTCTAGCCCTGAGCTGTACATCCAGCCCTAAAGGCCACATATCCTAAAACATAGCGGATCTTTCTTCAAATAAAATTTAAAAACATCATATTCAGTTATGTTGAGTGTTCACTTATTTTAAGCACCACACTGAAGTAACTAATTCAAACAGTTTATTTATGCCCCTAAAAACCAGTGTAAGAGGGTAGGGACATGGGTCCATAGGTAAAATCCCTACTGGAGAAACATACAAACCTCTGTTCAAACCTATAGTAGTCACATTTTTAAAAGTACATGCAGTGGCATCCCTCTGTAACTTCATCACTAGGGAGATGGGGACAAATAGGTCTCCAGAGCTCACCAGACAGCCAGTCTAACGTAATAGGTGAGCTCCAGGTTCATTGAATGGACCTTCTTCCAAAAAATTAAGATGGTGAGCTATAGACGATACCCAAGGTGAGACTATTCCCTCCTCAATACCATGTGCAAATGTATATCAACACATAAGCTCATATATACCTCTTTTACACTCACTCTCTCTCTCTCACACACACACATGCATGCAGTCATAAAAAATAAAATAATAATATATGGGCCAGAGAGACTACTCAGTCAATAAAGTGCTTGTGTTGCAAATAAAATGAGACAAAAAGGTACTTGGGAACAAGTACCTTTCTTGTTTGTGGTGGACAATAATCAAAGAAGTGAAATTCTGGAAGAAATATTGGACACCACTGGCACCCTGGGTGCTTTGTCTTGAGAACTTGAAGAATGCATTTCATGTACATTGGGAAGGTGAGGTTTTAGAAAGGACTTTGCTACAGATTCATAGGTGAGAGCTTAATGGGCAAGCTTTGAACAGAGCTCCTATAAGGCAAGAGTGTGTGGAATATAAAAAGATTCCAGTTAGGATCCTGATGAAGGGGTTTAAAGCTGATACAAGGTAGAGGCATTGTCAGTCCAGTTGGTTCACACATGAGGTAACTATTTGCCTTGCCATTCCTGGCAATTGCTGCAGAATCTCTGTTCCTCTCTCACATACGGTTACATGACAGTTGGGTAAATGGAGCAAAGAGCTAACAGGAAGTCATACCAGGATACAGAGCCCCAAATTTCTTCTTAGATTTCTTGTCTCTGATCAAGACAGAACCAAAGTCATTTCTGGTTTCTGGGGGACAAGAATAGAGGTCTCTGGAGTTAGATTTTTCTGACCATTTTTCTTTCTCCCATGTGTTTCAAGAACACAAGGACTTGGGCATGATTCCTAAGTCCACATAACAGAAAGTGGGAATAATGGTCACATGGCATGTCCCAGAACGTACAACTCTGATAGATGAATTGATGGAGCTTATGGCCAGTCAGGTTTGCCTATCTGGAAAGATGGAGATGAGTGAAAAATGTTGTCAAAGGAAAAACATAAACAATAAAAGAGGAATGATACCTGAGGTGAGTTTCTGGCCTCCATATAGATGTGCACACATGACTCTTCACATAAACGAATATCTAATTTAAACATGTGCACACACACAAATTCATGCACATACAAATCATAGTCTACAGTGGAAGAAAATAATTCAAATATTACAAAAATTAGTTCACATATGCTGTTACAAATCTTTTCATTTTCAGATACATTTATTTTTTAAATATTAAAGTTGAAGTAAAATATAAGTATATATTATTTATATTATAAATCACTAGCATTTAACATTTCAATCAATACCCTACCCATTACTTTGATGTTTATAACTTTTGATTATTTAATAAATTTTGGAATTCCCAAGTTTTGCCATTTATTTATTCATACATCAAATTAAAAATTAAACAAATATGTTTCAGATTTATGACATTACATGAATAATGTGTTTTGATAAAATCCATTCTCCATTCAGCCTATCCAATTCTTCCACTTCCAATTCCTCCTCTGTTCTCATACTACGTTCACTCTGAAATTTGTGCTTTTTTTTTCATATACTCACTGAGTCTACTTTATGATACCTGAACTGATCTATAGGTATAGCAATTTACAGCAAGCTGACAGCCAACATCAAATTAAATGGAGAGAAATTCAAAGCAATTCCACTAAAAACAGGAACAAGACAAGGTTGTCCACTCTCCCCATATTTATTCAATATCATACTTGAAGCTCTAGCTAGAACAATAAGACAACAAAAGGAGATCTGAGAGATAGAAATTGGAAAGGAAGAAGTCAAACTTTCACTATTTGCAGATGATATGATAGTGTACATAAGTGACCCTAAAAATTCTACCAGGGAACTCCTACAGCTGATAAACTCCTTCAGTAAAGACGCAGAATATAAGATTAACACAAAAAATCAGTAGCCCCTTTATATATAAATGATAAATGGGCTGAGAAAGAAATTAGAGAAACAACACCCTTTACAATAGCCAAAAATAATATGAAATACCTTGGGGTAACTCTAACTAAGCAAGTGAAGGACCTGTATAATAACAACTTGAAGTCTCTTAAGAAAGAAATTTAAGAAGATATCTAAAAATGGAAAGATCTCCCATGCTCATGGATAGGTAGGATTAACATAGTAAAAATGGCAATCTTACCAAAAGCAACCTACAAATTTACTGCAATCCCCATCAAAGTCCCAACACATTTTTTTTTCACAGATTGGGAAAGAAAAATACTCAACTTCATATGAAAAAACAAAAACTCCAGGATAGCTAAAAGAATCATGTACAATAATGACACCTCTGGAGGCATCACCATCCCTGACATTAAGCTCTACTATAAAGCCATAGTAATAAAAACAGCTTGGTATTGGCATAAAAACTGACATGTGGACCAAAGGAATTGAATTGAAGATGCTGACATTAACCCACACATCTATGAACACCTGATTTTTGACCAAGAAGCAAGAACTGTGCAATGGAAAAAGAAAGCATCTTCAACAAATGATGCTGGCATAACTGGACATCAACATGTAGAAGATTACAAATAGATCCATATCTGTCACCATGCACAAAACTCAAGTTCAAGTGGATCAAAGACTTCAACATAAATCCAATTACACTAAACTTGATAGAAGAGAAAGTAGGAAGTAGTCTTGAAAGCATTGGCACAGGAGACCACTTTCTAAATATAACACTGGTTGCACAGACATTGAGAGCAACAATTAATTAATGCGATCTCCTAAAACTGAGTAGCTTTTGTAGGGCAAAGGACATGGTCAATATTACAAACGACTGTCTACAGAATAGGAAAAGATCTTCACCATCCCCATATCTGACAGAGGGCTGATCTCTAAAAATATATAAAGAATTGAAGAAACTAGACATCAAAATACTGAATAATCCAATTAAAAAATGGACTACAGAGCTAAACAAAGAATTCTCAACAGAAAAATCTCAAAAGGTGGAAAGACATTTAAGGAATTGCTCAACATCCTTATTCATCAGGGAAATGCAAATCAAAACAACTCTGAGATACCATCTTATACCTATCTGAACGGCTAAGATAAAAAAACACTGATGACAGTTCATGTTGGAGAAGATGTGGGGCAAGGGGGACACTCCTCCACTTTTGGTGTGAGTGCAAACTTGTACAGCCACTTTGGAAATCAGTATGGTGGTTTCTCAGAAAATTGGGAATCAAGCTCCCTCAAGACCCAGCTATACCACTCTTGGGTATATACCCAAGGAATATTCAATCAAATCACAGGGACATATGCTCAACTATGTTCACAGCAGCATTATTTATAATAACCAGAACCTGGAAAGAACCTAGATGCCCCTTAACCCAAGAATGGTTTAAGAAAATGTGGCACCTATACACAATGGAGTACTACTCAGCAGTAAAAAACCAATGAAAACGCGAAATTTGCAGGCAAATGGAAGAAAATAGAAAGTATCATCCTGAGTGAGGTAACCCAGACTCAGAAGGACAAACATGGTATGTACTCACTCATAAGTGGATACTAGATGTAAAGGATAACCAGTCTGCAACCACAGCTCCAGGGAGGCTAGCTAGCAGGGAGGACACTAGGAGGGATGCATGGATCATCCAGCAAAGGAGAAATAGATGAGATCTATATGAGCAAACTAGGGATGGGGGGGTGGTAATGGAGGGCAAGAGATGGGCAATGAGAACATAGGGGAATGGGAGGTTCGAGCTGAAACAAGGACAGAGTGGGAGAGCAAAAATGAGATACCATGATAGAGGGAGACATCATGGGGATAGGGAGAAACAGGGTGCTCAGGAAGTTCCTAGGAATCCACAAAGATGACCCCACATTAGACTATTAGCAATAGTGGAAAGGGTGCCTGAACTGGCCTACTCAGGTGACCAGATGGGTGAATACCCTAACTATAATCATAGAGCCTTCATCTAGTGTCTGATGGAAGCAAATGCAGAGATCCATGGCCAGGGGCGGGCCAAGCTCCAGGAGTCCAATCTATTGGAGACAGGAGGGATTCTATGAGCAAAGGATGTCAAGTTCATAATGGGAAAACACACAGAGACCGCCCACCAAACTTGTGCAAACTCATAAACTGTGGACCAATAGCTGTGCAGCCCCCATGGTACTGGGCTCGGCCCTCTGGATAGTTGTTTAGCTTGAACTGTGTAGGGACCTCCCAGGCATTGGGATCAGGATCCATTCCTGGTGCATGAGAGGGCTTTTTGGAGCCCAGTGCCTATGGTGGTACACCTTGTGCAGCCTTGGTGCAATGGAGACGGGCTTGGACCTGCATCAACTGAATGTACCAGGCTTTGCTGACTCCTCATGGGAGACCTTGCTTTGGAGGATGTGGGAATGGGGGGGATAGGTTGGGGGGAGCTGGGGAGTGGAAGGAGGGAGGAGAGGGGTATCTGTGGTTGGTATGTATAATGAATAGAAAATTACTTAATAATAGTAATGAAAGAGTCATTTTAATACTAGGCTCACTTAAAAGAATTATATTATTATGTTTTTCCCTTGAGATTATGACTCATATAAGCCCTAGATTCATGGCCCAGGTTCACAGTGTTAAGTATGGAATCAATTTAATGGAATACGCCTTAGATCCAATTATAAAGTAATTTATTACTCCCATAACATTCAAGCCATTATTACACTAATGCACATATCTTGTCTGTTCAGTAGTCATCTTAGCTTGAGGATCCACAGTATGGGTGGAGCTTATTGTTTGATAAATTAAAGGAAACAGTGTTTTCTGGACACAACAGGATAGTTTCATATATGAACTCATTGATTGTAACAGCATCCACAAGGACCTGTGTAAATTCATGACAGACTATATCTCAGCATGGATTAGGGTAGGAGGGCAGAAATAAATGAAAAAATAAATAAATATATATATACATAAAAGTAAATATAAATATATAATGTAGATATGTAGATTTAGATGCTATAGGTAAGAAAACGAAATTGATTGGATAGAGAGATGAGGGTGGATCTATAGAGTGTTTATGGAGAGGGGTAAATAATAACAAAATTCAGTATATGAATATCTCATAGATTTATAAAAATATTGAAAATATTTGTTGCAAACCTCTAGAGATATGACAATTATAATGTTACTTAAATGAAACTCAGATAAGTTTATGAAGATCTATCTTTGCAATTTTAGGGTTGACAAACTAGCTTATGGATTTTTTAATACTTGAATTCAGTATTATTAAAAGTACATTTCTTTCCAAAGTTTTTCCTCTTTTCATTATTAATGATATTGAAAATTTTGTGATTGACACATTTTTCATATTTCTATACATTTAACTATTTTCAGTTTTAAATTTCTTTTTGAGACTTTTGTAAATGGGCATAATAAATTTTGAGCATATTCCCCTCTACCTCCCCCCTCTGACTTTTTCCTTGTCACCCATATGATCCTCTGATACTCATATTCATGTTAGCCTCCTTTATAATTACATATATGTACACATACATACATTTACATATATTCCATGTAATGTTGTTCAAATTCACACATGAATAAGGTTGACCTCCATAGCATTGGAAACCAATTAGAGTGCAAAACAGCTTGTCTCTGAAGAAAACTGAGTCTTCCTCTTTCAGTAGCCATAAACTACTATAGTTCCTTTCTGAGAATGGAGTATTGCAAGCCCTTGCTGATCTACCTTAGAATATTCATTGCTGTGGTCTTTTGCAAGCTTGTGAAAATAACTATAGCTGTGAGCATTCCTTGACCAGTTCAGAAGAAAATACTTTTTTATATGAGTCTTCAAAGTTCTCTGGCTCTTGAAAACTTTTACAATATGATGTTCTTGGTGATATTCTACAGACCTGGGGTGGCAATGAACATTGCTGAGCAAGTAACCTTGGAGTAGGATGTGGAGTCCTTTGAGTATATTCCAAGGAGTGTTATAGCTGAAGGTCATATAGTAGATTTATTTTTAATTTTTTTTTGAAATGTTATTGTCACCCTATTCACAATCATCAGGAAATGAAAACAACCTAAATATCCATAATTAAAATGTGTTACACAGACATACCCAATGGAACACATGTAAGTAAAAATGAAATCTGAAAGTAAATGGATGGACCTAGAAAGGTAATACAGAATCAGAAAGACAAATTTTCTATGTTCTCCCTCATCTGTGGTCTTTAATTTCAAATCCTCAAATGTGAGTATACAACATGGAGTGACTACAGAAACTAAGACTTTATATCGGAACCATAGGTGTGGGTGGGTGGGAATGTCTTGAGAGGAGAATAACAGGATACACATGATATAAAGTGAGAAACAGAAAAGTCAGTAGAGGATCAAATTCGGAAAGAAGGAGGGAGGCCAATAGAGAAGGAGAAAGAGGTACAAGACATAATTAAGACCAAGGTTTTCTTGATAAAGCCTCAGGAATCATTTTATATTTACTTAAAATTATAGACAACATATCTAAGAATATATACACATATACTGTCAGTCTCTGTATATAAATAAATATATAGAGATAGATAGATAGATATTGATTTTGATATTGCTATAGCTTAAAGAAATTAAGCTGCTTGAACTGCCAATGTTCCAAACAAAACCCACAGACCAACAAAAACTCCTGTACCATGTAGAAGAAATTTCCTTTAGAGTGACTGGTCAGGGTAGTAACTCCCATTGATTCCTAAACCATTATAGATAATTAATGTAGCCCTTAGTTGCCTGTCAAGGTTTGAGGGAAGGCACCTATTGCTGAAGACACAGCACATTTAGGACACAAGTCTTCAAAGATGTGATCTGGATCTGACTTGAAAGCCTCTTAATCTCCATGATTTGATAATGATTTATGCAAGATTTGAAGAGAGGAAAACAAATAGTCCTACTGAGCTGCAATACCTATGGCCAGCATGGCAAGACATCTACTAAGGTGCCATTGGACTCACATAGGTGTGGCACTCATGTATGTGGTAACCAACACCTGTCTCTAATTGGATTCCAGCCCCACTCAGCAGGAGTGAAATGATGACTTGTATTGAAAACCTAGCCAACTCCCAGGGCTGGTGAGGTCACGGTCATTAAAAAGGAACCTACTACTGCCACATTGCTAAACCAGCATAATCCTTACCGCATTCTAGATCACATCCTTACACCCATGGGTAAGTGGAATTATCACCACTCATCAAAGAAGCCTTCTTTTCCAGTGAATGGTGGTGATAACAGAAAAGCACAATCAGATACAAGGTAGAGGGATTCATGAACAGCATAGTTCCTGCATCTACGGCTCAGAGAACGACATGGGAGAAGTGGAAGAAAGATTGTAAGAGCCAGACTATGAGGAAGTCTGCTGTGAAACAGCTCCTCTTAGAAATGGCTGCATACACAAGAACAAAATAATGGTGAAGTCAATGTGCATGTTAACCTGAAAAGGGAAAATTTTCACTAAGTTGTATCTCTAAACAAATAATTAGAGGCTGGGAGAAAGAGAATTAGCCTCTCCAACAGAAAGGCTCCCTTATTTGTTGTCCATGGCAAAGTGCTCAGCCTTGAAATTATATAAACACAAGCAACAAAGCAGACACAGCATATTGTATATTTTGTCTCCCTAGCAATCTATCTATCTATCTATCTATCTATCTATCTATCTATCTATCTATCTATCTATCTATCTATCATCCATCTACCTGTGTGTGTGTTTGTGTGTGTGTGTGTGTGTAAGCATAATAAGAAGTTTTCATCTTTAGAGATGGAGAGTATGAGCAGGATTTGAGGGAGAAAAGTCAAAGGGAAAAGTTATCCAATTTTATTTCAATTAAAACCATATAAAAAATTAAAAAATAAATCCTGAATATAAAGGTCTATTCATGAGTAAGCTTTTCTTGCCTACTTTGGATATCCATCATTATTTTGATATTTGCCATTAATACAGTAAACAGAGTTTGTGACATCAAGAAAGAAGTTGTACAATCAAGGAAAATGGCAATAGAGCCATACCTCCACAGTGTTACCCTCAGAGCTCAGGCATTGCCTTATTCTAAGCAAGGCCGTGATGCAGAAAATTTCAAAACTATCCAGTGTGAAGTAGAATTCAGATTATTATATTTTCCTTTTATTGAAAATAGACGCATTTCTAATATAATTAATTCTGATTATAGTTTCTCCTCCCTGTACTCCTCCCCATTCCTCTGTACCTTCCTTCCCTCTGGATCCACTCCCTTTCTGTCTCTGCTTAGAAAAGAACAGGCTTTTAAGAGATAACAACCAAATACAGCAAAATAAAATATAATAAGAGAAAGAAAAAAATCACAGATGTTGGTCTAGGTAGCCCAACAGAAGAAAAAGAGCCCAAATTTCAGGCATAAGAATCAGAGACCCACTCATTCACACAGCAGAAGGTCCATAAAAATACTAACTTGAGAGCTATGATATATATGGTATAGATCCATACAGGTCCTGTGCTTGCTACTTCAGTTTCTGTGAATTTATATGAACCTTGCTTATTCGATTCAGAGGGCCTTGTTCTCCTGATATCGTGCATCACCTCTGACTGGTACAGTCTTTCTGCTTCCTCTTCCACTGTGTTCTCTGAACTCTCAGAGGAAGATTGATGGAGACCTCACATTTAGATTCTCTCTCTCTGCATAGTCTCTGGTTATGGGTCTCTTCATCTGTTCCCATATGCTGCAGGAGGAAGCTTCTTAAAGTGACTGAATAAGACACTGGTCTATGAGTATAACAGAATGCCATCAGGAGTCATTTTATTGATTCATATTATTTTTTTTAGATTAGTGGTGTTTAGTCTTACCCTAGATCTCTGGTTCTGGGTTACCCAAGCCGTATTGGGTGTGGGTCCTTTCTCACGGAGTGGATCTTAGGTCAAATCAGACATTGGTTGACTACTTCCCCAAGGTCTGTGCCACCATGCCCCAGCATATCTTTCAGACAGGACAGATTATAGGTCAAAAGTTTCTGTGACTGGGTTGGTGTCCACATTTTTCTTTCTGTTGCCTGTAGAGTACCTTTCACACCAAACAGACTAGAACACAGGGGTGAAGGCTCCATAGAGGCACCAGCTTGATTTCTCCATCTTCAATGAGTTGTGTGGGTGCTGTCGTCAGCAATGGGGCCCTGCTATCAGTTTGCATAGAGTTATTTATTGTCTTGGAAAAGCCTAGGTTGTTTGGTGATTTCTGTGGGACCTCCTTGGACAATTAATTCAGATTTTTTTAAAAAAAATTATATAGTTTTAATACAACTTGTATAAATATTATGTAAAGGAAAGAGGTTCTCAGATAGGAAGTAAAACAAACAACAGGCCTTGGATGCCAGCTTTTGAAAGATGAGTTACAATAAAAAAAGTCTTTTTTTTTTTTTTTTTGGTTTTTCGAGACAGGGTTTTGTTGCAAGAGTTTTCCTGCCTGGCCCACGGTCAGGATAAATCTCTTTCACCTGCCAGTCCCACAGCCGCTCAGACCCAACCAAGTAAACACAGAGACTTATATTGCTTACAAACTGTATGGCCGTGGCAGGTTTCTTGCTAACTGTTCTTATATCTTAAATTAATCCATTTTTATAAATCTATGCCTTGCCACATGGCTCGTGGCTTACCGGCATCTTTACATGCTGCTTGTCCTGGCGGTGGCTGGCAGTGTCTGGCAGCGTCTCCTTCCACCTTCCTGCTCTTTTTATTCTCTCTGTTAGTCCCGCCTATACTTCCTGCCTAGCCACTGGCCAATCAGTGTTTTATTAGCAACACATTTGCCATACAGAACAACCAACAGCAGGGATTCTCTGTATAGCTTTGTGCCTTTCCTAGAACTCACTCTATAGCCCAGGCAGGTCTTGAACTCACAGAGATCTGCCTGTGTTTGCTTCCTGAATGCTGGGATTAATTTAATGAATAAGTTTAGAATGGATATTTGGGAAAGAGATTCTTAGAAAAAGAATAAGACATATCCAAGTGTGGCTATGGAATTCTTATGGGATAATCACACTTAATTGAATTTATGGTGATCATTTACAAGATTTTGGTTGGCTTTGAAACTTTAATCTTCACAGGGCTTCTGAGAAGCATAAATGAGATCATGTAATGTTTTCTGAGGGCTAGGGATTATAATGAATACTATAAAATACTAGATCACAGGATATAAGAAGCTAGGATATATACCCTGTTCATCATTAGGAGTCTTGTTTCAGATTCCCAGAAAGTATCTAGAGAAAGGAATGAAATTCTTCTCAATGCCACATGTATGCAGGTTATAATTCTAGTTCACTGAAATCTTAAAATAAAACATATATACTGAAAGAATTATTAACTCTAACTCAGCAACTGCATTAGTTTGGTTTTATGTTTCTCTGCTAAAACACTGATCAAAAGTGACTTGGGTGAGGAATTAGTTTACTTGACTTACATGTCCATCAAAAAAAGCCCAGGCTGGGACTCAGGACAGAAAGCTAGATCCTTTGGAACCGAAACAGAAAATGTAACGGAAAACTGCTTACTGTTTTGCTCTTCATGGTCTGCTCACCTTGATTCCTGATATAATCCAGGAATACCTTCCCATGGGTGGCATCACTCACAATAGGCTGTCACTCCCTCATCCATCATTGATTAAAAACATGCTACACATACAGCAATGGGCTGAACTTATTTAGGCAAATCCTCTGGTTATAGTCCATCTTCCCAGGTTACTCTAATTTGTGCCAAGTTGAACAAAATAACCAGCACAAAATCCTTCTAAGCAAGTGTTATGAAATTGTGAGCATGACAACGTCAGTTCCAGAGGATCTGGAAGTCTCTCAGCCATGACAGTGTCAGTTCAAGGGGATCTGAAGGATCTCTCAGCCATGACAGTGACATTGAGAACCTGCAGCTGACTGAATGGGGAGTCATGGATGATAGACACCTCATGACAGAAGGAGCAGGAGTATAGAAGTATATATCAGTAGCCACAACGATAATGACAGCTGTCATTGCAACAAGAAGCAGACACAATTTTCAGGGGAAGAGCCAGGACAGAAGTCAGAGGAGCACCTGGAATTAAGAGATGGTGGAGGGAGCTCAGGAAAACTAAAGGAGATTGGATGCTGTATCATGACAGAAAGGACAACCTGCAGACTCAGGTTCTAGAAAAATCCAGAGAAATGTCAGGCCTGAAGGACAAAGGGTCTCAGGCATCTTAGGCTCAGGCCTGGGGTCTGTGATACAAGCTGCTGTGAAGAGGTGGACAGTTCCTATTCCCCAGTAATGAACAAAGGTTGACCACATTACTGTAGTGATAAGTGTCTCCAGAGCTAAGGGCACCTAGAAAGTACCTCAGTGCTGCTTGTGGCTGTTTAAGGGTTGTAGATGCCAATGGAAAGCACTGGAAGACCTTTTCCTTGCTTCCCATCATTTCCACATGTGTAAAACAGAAGGACAGAGGCAGGTGAGTGATAACAGATGGACTGCAATTTGTACAGAGTGTTCCTTTTCCTTATTTATTTTGTATTAGATATTTTATGTGAGTGGCTATTTCAAGTTTCATTTCTATTCATATTGATCTAGCTTTAAATACCTGCCTTATCCAACTTCATCTTAAAAATTAGTGTTTGGATCGTTGATTGTATACTTTGTTTATTGTTTCATATATACAAAGAACATTTGTTTCATATATTACATGAAATTCACTATACTTCTTTATAAAAACCTAGTTTTGTTAAGTGTTAAGAAACTAACCCATAATAACAAACTACATTATTGAGGCTGAAAACAAAGTATGTAGTACAGATTGCCACAAACAAATAATTAATAATAAATTAATACAAAAGAATTACAATGGAAAGGCTGGGAGTGTAGTTCAGTGTGGTGGTATTGTGTTCCCCAAAATATTGTGTATGCTAATAAACTTATCTGGGGTCAGAGAACAGGACAGCCACAATATTAAACATAGAGGTTAGGCAGTGGTAGCATACGCCTTTAATCCTAGCATTCCAGAGACAGAAATCCCTCTAGATCTCTGTGAGTTCAAGGCCACGTTGGAAAGGCCAGGCACCATGAGACACAGCCTTTAATCCCAGAAAGTCAGCCTTTAATCCCAGGGAGTGGTGGAAAGCAGAAAGATATATAAGGCGTGAGGACCAGAAACTAGAGGCATTTGGCCTGAGCAGGCATTTGGCCTGGAGAAGCGGCCTGGAGAAGCATGTGGCTGGTTAAGCTTTCAGGCTTCTAGCAGCAGTTCAGCTGAGACCCATTCTGGATGAGGGCTCGGGGCATCCAGTCTGAGGAAACAAGACCAGCTGAGGACCCAGCGAGGTGAGATAGCTGTGGCTTATTCTGTCTCTCTGACCTTCCAGTGTTCACCCCAATAGCCGGCTCAGGTTTGATTTTATAAATAAGAACTTTTAAGACTCATGCTACAGTTCAGTGGTCAAGTTCTTGACTAGTATGGCTAAGGGCCTGACTTTCCCCCCAGAAATACACACACACACACACACACACACATACACACACACACACACACACACACACACACACACACATAACTACTACCACAACCAACAACACAAAAGGAAATTAACAATAATCTTTGGTCATTGATATCTCTCAATATCAATACATTAAAATCACCAATAAAAGGACATAGACTATTGGAATGGATCCAAAAGCAAGATCATCCTTCTGCTGCATATAAGAAACACACCTCAACATCAAAGACAGGCATTACCACAGAGTGATGGGGTGGAGAAATATTTTAAGAACAAATGCCCCAAGAAGCAAGCTGGTGTAGCCATTCTAATATCTTACAAAATAGACATCAAACCAAAACTAACCAAAAGAGATGGGAAGGACACTTCTCATCAAAGGAAAAATCTACCAGGATGACATTTACTTTCTCAACCTCTATGCCCCAAATGAGTGGGCACCTGCATTTGTAAAAGAAACATTAATAAATCTCAAAGCACACATAAAGCCTCAAACATTAACAGTGTGAGACTTCAATATCCTAGTCCCACCCACAGGTGACCCACATGTTGCTGGAGACCTTCTCTCCAGCTCCCAAGTCCCGCCAGTCTCCAGCTCCCAAGTCCCGCCAGTCCCTGGTTCCCTGACCGAACCCATTCATA
>CABHPH010119715.1:0-13413 GCA_902168325.1 Peromyscus nudipes
CCATCCAGGTTGTGTAAGTACCCTTTATAATATCTACTAGATGATGGAGTCATCTATTGGCACATTTATCAAGACATATTCTAATTGTTCAGTGATATATGACTATATATTACTCTGTTTTCATTACCTCACCTATTTTAAATCATATCTAGGAGGGTTTTACTACATTGTGTCAAAAAATTGCCTATTATTTCTCAGAGTACTTGTTGTGACTTGATTCTTCAATAGTTACTTCTCTGATCCATTTAGAACTTGCATTTTCATAATAGAAGATATGAGTTTATGTCCTAAACAAATGGTTCAAAATATCAACTTAAGCTCTATGTCAACTTTGTTTTAAATTATTAAATTTCCTTGATATATTTCATAAATATGGTTTTTATTACATTAGTCTATCTTCATTCACTCTTTTAGCCATGAAAACTTTTTGAAGTATAAAAATTCTATTAATATTTTTGGGTTTTGCTTACATATAACTTAGATATTTATCTTTATTTTCCACAGAATATTAAGCAAAATACCTCATGTTCTAGTCATGCAAATATGGGTTCTTGATATCTTTTGTTCCTATCAAATTTATGTGTCAAACTGTAGAAAATTAGCACCTTGATAATGATTTTTTAAGATCATGGATTTTCTTCATATTTATTCAATCTGAAATTTTCAGGATTTCGTTTTTCCATCAGTAAGATTGTTGTATTGCTTGTGGTTATTTTTGTATTAGAAATATTCTTCCATTTTTACTCTGAATGGCAATTATCTGTAGACAAGTTGTTATTAATTTTTAATATAAAATCAAAGTTTAACTGTTCAGACTGGCTTAATTAAGGAATATTGAAGAAGGTAGACAGAATGAAAGAAGCTAAAGCAAAGAGTTTAAATACTTGAAGGAGGTAATGAAAAGTACTGGGAAATATTAAAGATTACTGGCCTGGCAAGTATTTCAATAGCCAGTCTGCATTGAGGTTTATTTAGGACATCTGTGCTTGGCAATCAGTGTTAACAGGATTGAGGCTCATCTATCCCAGAGTAGAGGGTCCCCATCTTTACTGATGATTGTGTTTTAGACGGTTTCTTCCAGGCCATTGTGAATGACTCTCCTGGGATATGGCTGGCAAGCGTCTGGGTGAGAATTTATATTTCCCAAGAGTGGAGGAAGAAGTTTCAATTACAAACTTTCTAAAATAGATGCTGGAAAGTAATGAAAGTCAGATACTAAAGAAAGAAGAAATCTGTCTAAAGTTTAATCAAATGGCGAGAAGTACTAAGCTCATTTTATTTAAAGTTATTAGTTGTCTTTGTCTTCATATTAAATTAATATATGACAAGAGTATTAAATTAATATATGACATAATATTTCCCATATGATATATCTTTATTCAGCATTTTTTAAGTTTGTCTTAGATTTATAATGTTTCCTAGAAACTTTTTAACAAACTTGAACTTAAATTATGCTTTCTCACAGGGAGTTTGGACATTCTAATCTCTATCCTTACTAGGATTCCATTGAAAATTGTTCAGAAAATACTTCACATTCATTTGCATAGAGATGCAGAAATGTTGCTGTTTTTGAAATGATGATACTTTGCTACATTAGTTCTGCCCTTTTCCATTCTTATGCACTAATTTCATAGTGATTTCTTATTAATACCCTTTACTAATCTATTTTATTCTTTATGCTAATCATTTTAAAAGGTTTGCACCTTTTAAAGCAGATACTTCATTTTTATATTTTCTTTTTAAGATGTTATTTATATAAATATGGGGTACTATAAATTTTGCAGTTTTATCTGAATCCCATGAATTCAAATTTTTTGAAACTGAAGTATCACTTGTGATCCGATAATGATGAATCCTGATTCATCATTAATCAGATGTAACGTTATTTAAGTTGGTGCTTCCCTAATATGCATATGCTTTTTATATTTCTAGTTTGGTTTTTATTTGTGGCCCAACAATGAACTTCCACATGCATTTCTAAAGAATTACTGCCCAAACTACTAGAGAGCAGGCACATACTCTTTATTTTTATTTTAGATTTTGTGTATTTGTTAATGTATTTCTCATTTCATGTGTTCAAGTGGAAGAGAAGTGTGCTAATTTATCTTTAATATGCCTATTCCCTTTGATATTTATAGCTTCCTGAGAGATATTGATATGTTCTCTGGTTCATTGATATTAATATATCTAACTGTTCAGATGGGAATGTCTTTTAGTGCTACAATGTGTTCCTCATTGTCTACTTTATTACTCTAGCTCTATGTCTATCTTGCTTAATCTCAGTCCTTGCATTAATTATGCCAATTATTAATTGCCATTTGTCTCTTATTTTTATTTTCTTGGTGTATCTTGGGCTGGCTTTCATATTAAAAAGTCTAGAAGTAATGTGTCTACTCACTTCTAATATTTTTCAAAATATTTGAGAGGTGACTTTTATGCCACTAAATGTGTGAATTTTGCTTATGAAGCTTGAAGAATCTGTACTTTCAAACTCCCTTTACAAGCATCTATGTCCATTTTCTGACTTGTGGCATCTATAGAGTGACATCAGTATCTCCATAGTAACAGGTATAGTCAACAAGGCTTTCTTCAAACTCAATGTCTAATGTTTTCATGAGAAATGTTCAAGACAGAATTGAGAGGCTGGTGTGTAGGATTCTGCAACTAGATGAAATGGTACCAAAATAGACAAAGATACTATAGGGTAAAAAGAGGTAAGGAAAAGCACCCTGGCCCTGACTTGACCCCAGGACCAGGGCTTGAAATCCCACCAATCCCTGAGCTTCCCCAAGATCAGGCCACAAAAATCCTACCAATCCCTGAGCATAAAATCCAACTAATCTCCGAGCTTGCACCAGAGTCTGACCACAGAATCCAATTAAGCTCAGGACTTGAAATCCCACCAATCCCCACAATGGAAATCTCCATTCTGGAAAGCTCCACCCCCCAAAAAAAATCTATATAAGCTCTGTATTCTGTTCAGTTTGCTGCTGCTTCTCAATCTAGAGGCAGCCTCTCTCATGGATTTTTCCTTCCCAATAAATCTTTTGAGTGAGATTTGTTGTGCAATATGACACCATCACCAGATTAGAGCCCAGCTGTGATACATTCATAAGAGCAAAGCAGAGCAGAGCTATAATACATTCACTGGGGAAATCTCCCTGGCTGGAGCAGCTGTAACACTTACTTCCACTGGAGCAGAGCTGCAAATTTACAGTTACTTCATGGTATTCCTTGGCTCTGGATTGCCAGGATACCTTTCCATCCTACCTGCAATGTTTACAGATACTAGTCATATTAAAACACTGTCATACCTAGGAAATTGCATCACAGATCTACACTTGTTTGCCTGTCTTGTTCACTGCCAATGTATGCAGATCCTCTTGAGGACACAGAAGGTTAGCCTGTCCCTATGCTGTGTATTTATTTGTAATTGTATTTAATAAATTTGCCCATAAAGTATCTTTTGGGTGTATCACAATTTAGCATTTCACATTGCATATACGATTTTTCTTTCAAGACATGAGATTGATTACATTTTATATTTTTAATTAAAATGTAATTACAAGATTTTCTCCTTCCCTTTCTACCATCCAACCCTTCCCACACAGTCCTTTTGTTCACTCTCGAATTTCATAGTCTATATTTTTAATTGTCATTATGTGTGTGTGTGTGTGCGTGTGTGTGCGTGTGTGTGCATGTGTGTGTGTGTGTGTGTGTGTGTGTGTGTGTGTGCTGTGGGATGGTCTTTTGATATGCTGTGAATATGTGTTGCTACCATTGGTTAATAAAGAAACTGCTATGGCCTATGGCAAGTCAGGTTATAGCCAGGCAGGAAATCCAAGAGAGAGACAGGAAGAAGAAAGGCAGAGTCAGGGAGATGCTGAGTGCTGCCGGGGAAGCAAGGTATAATAGAAAGAACACAGGTAATGACTTAAAAACATAGATTAGTAGAAATGGGGTAAATTAAGTTGTAAGAGCTAGTTAATGATAAGCCTGAGACATAGGCCAAATAGTTTGTAATTAATATAAGCCTCTGTGTGTTTATTTGGGACTAAACAGCTATGGGACTAGGCAGGACAGAAACTTCTGTCCACATTAGGCACCCACAATTGGGCATCGATCCACACAGACCTGAAAAATCTTTAAAAAGATTGTGAATGCACAGAAATGGAGCCAAGAGCAGCTTTCTAGTTCATGTCTCTCATGCCAGCTGAGGTACAGAGATGCTGAGGAATTTGAGCTTGAGCACAGCACTGTGGATTCCTACCATGGTACACAGAGGTGTCTCCAAGCCACGCAGCACACTGCCTGGCAGATTTAGCTTTTGCTAGTACACACACACACACACACACACACACACACACACACACAAAGGTTTCTGAGCTATACACTGTTTGATGGCAGAATAGAACCAACACTTCCCAGAGTTGGCGGTAAGCATGGCTCCCAGAGCTAGCAGTAAACTTACCTCTGCCCTGTTGGGAAGCTGAATAGGATGCTGCCATCAGCCAAAGCTGCAGATTCAGTCCTAGCTATATAGCTTAACAATTTAAGAACTCTCCTGGTCAGAAAAGGATTACAAATGCACAAGAGGACAGATTCAGATGAAAAAAAAAAGTATACAGTGTGTGTAAAAATATACATAGGCTTAGAAGAGAGAGGAAAAGGTTATAGGCTGTTATATAAAGAAATAGTTTTAAAAAATAAAATCTTTAAAGAGAGAGTAAAAGTAATATAAAAGTTAAGACACATAAAGATGGAAAATACACAGAGAGTCTGCATTATGTATATTATTGTGTTTTTATTTTTTTTGTTGTTGTTGTTTGTTTTTCAAGACAGGGTTTCTCTGTGTAGCTTTGCATCTTTCCTAGAACTCACTCTATAGCACAGGCTGGCCTCGAACTCACAGAAATTCGCCTGCCTCTGTCTCCTGAGTGCTGGGATTAAAGGCGTGTGTCACCACTACCTGGCTGAATTTTTTGATTGTTAATGAGCTGATTGCAAAAAGACATTTGATTGTAAAGGCTGCTAAGTTAAACCAACATATATATTTTAAAGGTATTCTGACTTCAAAATTTGAGTCTAATGATATGTTGCTTTGGAAAAGAGGTTCTGCTTTTGTTTCCACGGAACATGAGAACCTGTGGATTGTTTCCAGGTTAATATGGTTTGATAAAACAAGACCCTTGAAAAATCACCAATGGGAACAGATGGCCCAGATGATTCAACATTTCAGAGCACCTCTGTTGCAGTTTCCTCTGAGTTCTGCATCCAGAAAAGTTTCAAGGCTACTGGCTGAGATGATCCAGCCTCACAGACTACTCCAATCAGGATTTGACCATAATCCTAAATTATCTTTGGTTCCCCATAAGATTATCAGCACCCCCAATCAACAGGAAGTGGTCTAGAGAACTATGCACACATTCCCCAAAATAAATTATAGATAGTTGTTGTTTGTTTAGAGTGTTGGTTACAAGTTGTTATGAATAATGGTCAGAAAAAAAGCTGAACAAAGGAGATTAGATTCAGGGATCTCATTCTAAAAAGAAAAGGAGATATAGAAATGATAGGCTAAAATTATAGATTATTGAATCCACTTTAATCCAAAAAAAACCTGTGAATCTCAAAATACTTTACATTGGTATGGATTTTTATTTAACAATAAAATTTAAGGTCATTTTTGTTATACTGTATATATATTTCTACTCTTGTATTATGTTTATGCAACTCATTTAAAATTGTAATGTATCATTAAGAAATACGGATTAATACTTAGTCATCTATGATAATCAAACTTACAGTCATATTAAGTTTTCAATGTATACAAAGATATATTTCAATTAGGTAGGCAATCTTCAAACACTTCACACACCTATAGAATATGACATTTAAAATTTTTTGAAAACTTAGACTTTTCTAGACAGTGAGACATATCTGCTCCCGGCAACACCAATTACTTCAAAGAGGATGGTTAGGCATCAAAGAAATTTGTTATGGAGTTTGCTTACAATGTGAAAAAAGGCTAGTAATTTGGGCAAGAAACTGATCTTGCCTAGACTGCTTGATAATATGTTGTATAAACTGGACATACAGAACCCATAGGACCACTGAACTTTACCAAAATAAGGCGAGATGGTCCTTCAGGTTCCTGCTTCACAGAAGAAACTGCCAGACATTCTGCAGGACACAGAGAAAAGTGACTGATGAACTTTGCTAACAGGCAAAACAATCCTTCAAAATTCCTGCTTCACTGAAAAATATGCCAGAGACTCTAGGCCTAGAGACTGAAGATGGATGCCCCAATGTTACAGAGGAAGTTTGGGTGACTGTCAAGGTATCCAGATGTCTCTGGCATTTCTAGAGTTTTGGAAGTTGCTTACAATGCACTTCCTGTTTACTTAGGTGATATTATATTCTTCTGGTGTCTTTGAAGGAGTTGAAGACTAGATAGTTACAATTATAGTTTTCCTTAGTTATGATAAAAGGTAAATTAGACATAAAACTTTAGGATCACCAAGAAATACAGATAATTAAGTATTTTCTATAATTTTGTCAAATGCAAATGTATTGAATATTGCTACTGTGATTCTTACTTAATGACTGTTTATGTTTAACTATTAAGGTTAAAACCTTCCATTTTAATTAGAAAAAAAGGGGAAATGCTGTGGGATAATACTCTTATACACTGCAAAGATTTGTCATTCGAACTGGTTTAATAAAATGTTGATTGGCCAGTACCCAGGCAGGAGTGACCAGACTAGGAGAATTCTGGGAAGAGAAAGGGTGGAGTCAGGAGTCACCAGCCAGATGCAAAGGAAGCAAGATGAGAATGCCATACTGAGAAAAGTACAAAGCCACATGGCTAAACATAGATAAGAATTAATGGGTTAGTTTAAGTTGTAAGAGCTGATTAATAATAAACCTGAGCCACCAGCTGAGCATTTATAAGTAATATTAAGCCTCTGAGTCAATTATTTGGGAAGTGACTTCTGAGTATTTGGAAATAGGCTGGTAGAAGAGAAACTTCTGCCTACATGTGGCACTCAATGTAGATTAATAGATTAATAGAAATGGGTTAAATTAAGTTGTAAGAGCTAGTTAATGATAAACCTGAGCCATAGACCAAAGAATTTGTAATTAAGCCTCTGTGTGTTTATTTGGGACTGAATATCTGCAGGATCAGGCAGGACAGAAACTTCCATGTATGTGTATGTATATTCCTAAATATAAAGCTCAGCTCATCTTGTATAATGCTACACACACGAGCACATGCATGCACACATACATACAGGGTATATGTATATACTTTGACTACAGGGATGAACAACTGACAATTTGAAAAAATACTCTCTCTAATCATCAATTCAATGATATTGTATGCAATTCGTGTGTATTTTTAGTTAAATTTTTCATTTTTAAAGAATGATTACTTTCTATGAAGGATTATTTGCAATTTTGTCTTATTTCATTTTAATAAAAATATTCTGACCTAAATAATTCATGTTTAGGTGTTATCTATTATATTTTCATCCTCCTATCTAATCTCCTACTTCTATGATTTTTTTTAAAAATTTTAGACAGGTTTCCAGCTAGTCTCCAACCCACTATGTAGCTAAGGATAAATTTGAACCTTTGGTAGTTCTGCCTCTGCCTTCTGAGTTCTGGAATTCCTGGTGTAAGTCACCATGTCTCATTTATATAGTACTGGAAAATGAATGCAGAGATTTGTAGATAGTCAGCAAGTATTCTTCTAGCTAAACCACACACCAGATTTGCTTTTTCCATTTAGTTTTATATGTGGGTCTCTGTGACTACCAAGGCCAATGGAGTGTAGATCTGCATGAGAGAAGAAGGCAGAACAGTTAAATGTGACTCAGTAAACTATGTTGGTTCAAACTTTGAGGGTTTGACACTGGGTAATTTATTTTAGGCATATTTAAACACAGCACCATTTGGGAAAAGGGGTTCATAGTAATAATTAATTCAATACTGTGTGCACAAAAAAAGCTTGAGACATGATTACATTGAAACTCTTATAAAGTTCAAATGATATCTTCCATAAAGATAGGTTCTATAGATTAAGGAAGCAGGTTCAAGGTAAACACTGCACATGATAAGGATCTGGTGTAAGATAATGCTATAGACTGGCTGAGATAAAAAGGCTCACGATAAGGGTCTGGGGAGCTAGTGTGACCTGCTCATACTGATAGAACAGAGGTCACCAGGCTATTAAGCACCTCCTTACAGCCTTCTAGGCAGAAAATAGATCCTTCATTTCTCCCTTTGAAGAGACAGCCCTGTGTGCTTAACATTCCTGCTTTCCCTCATGCTTATTTGTGAGCACATGGACCTTCATGCTTGATACTGTTGAAGAGTAATATCTCAGTTACTGATCATACTTCTATAAATCAAGTTTTCTTTTAATTGATTCTTTTTGTATGAATATTTTGTCTGCATGTATGTTTGTGCACTTGCATTCTAGTTCCTGCAAAACTAAGAACAGGGTGTTAGATAGACTTGAACTGGACTTACGGATAGTTGTGAACCATCATATGTGTGCTGGGAATTAATCAAGTCCCCTGTAAAAGCAACAAATACTCTTAACTACTGTTCTATCTTTCCAGCCCCAATTATTTCAATTTTTGAGCCAAGTAGTATTTATTTTTGTTGAATTTTTTCCTGAAATATTTTAGACATGTTGGCCAGAATTTTTTGTTTGTAAGTATAAAATATTATGGTCAAGGTTGTTCTCAGCCTGAGATTTTTTTCCCCTCTACACTGGACATAGCTTGAGCATAGGAGACCTCAAACACACCCCCACAGTGGCACACTTCCTCCAACAAGGCCACAACTCCTACCAGTGTGCTGTGGGATGTTCTGTATGTTAAATGTGTTGCTCTGATGGGTTAAGTGGATTTTCCCAGATTTCAAAGAATCACTTTCTCCTATATATAAAATTTGAATATTTTAGAAATTGTTTTCAGTATCTTGAAAAAAATTTTCAAGGTTAAAAAATGTACCATTAGAGCATGCAGACTCAAACTTTCCTTAACAATTTTTTTTCTCTATTAAATACTAAATTATTTCTTATGTTTTATTGCTTTGGAGTTTTTTTGGAGTTACTCAACTAGGTAAACAATGTTTCATGTTTATTGCCATTTCCAAACCTTTGGTGACTGTTTTATTTCCATGGTATTTTTCCCATTGCGCCCCTTTGATATATATTTGCTTCAAGGTTTCAATTTAAAACTCATAGTTAGATTTTTCTTTTCTTTCTTTCCTAAGGGTTCTCATTTCTTGAATCATATCTCTCTTAGTTAGGGTTTTACTGCTGTGAAGAGACATCATGACCATGACAGTTCTTACAAAGGAAAACATTTAATTAGGGCTATCTTAGATTTTCAGAGGTTTAGTCCATTATCATCATAACAGGACGTGGTGCATGCATTCAGGCCAACATGGTGGTGGAGAGGTAGCTGAGAGTTATACATATTGATCTGCAGGCAGCAGAAGGAGTCTGTCCTCCACACTGGACATAGCTTGAGCAGAGGAGACCTCAAACCCACCCGCACAGTGGCACACTTCCTCCAACAAGGCCACAACTCCTACCAGTGTGCTGTGGGATGTTCTGTATGTTAAATGTGTTGCTCTGATGGGTTAATAAATAAAACACTGATTGGCCAGTAGCCAGGCAGGAAGTATAGGTGGGACAAGGAGAGAAGAGAATTCTGTGACGTGGAAGGCTGAGGCAGAGAGATGCTGCCACCCGGTACCATGAGTACCAACATGTAAGATAGTGGTAAGCCACGAGCCAAGTGGCAAGGTATAGATTTATAGATTTAATGGGTTAATTTAAGATATAAGAACAGCTAGCTAGAAGCCTGAGCCATTAGGCCAAACAGTTTAAATAATATAAGTGTCTGTGTGTTTATTTTATAATTTGGCTGTGGGGGCTTGGCAGGACCCAGAGAGAAGCTCTCCAGCTATACCAGTGCCACTCCCTATGGGCCAAGCACATGAGTTAGTGGAGACCACAACTCAACACAAGAGTCATTGGGGAGGAGGGGGGCCCACACCTACTCAAACCACCACAGTATCCTTCTATTCTATAGTTATGTCATTTATAAAATGTTATTTGTTTGATTTCTAAAATCCTGGTAAGGGATTGTAAACCCTTGACCAAAATTATTGTCATATTCTTCTTGAAAACTTTGTATTAAGTTCTTTATGTGATTCCTAGAATATTGCTCTTTCCATTTGTAGCTATGTTATTACACTGTGTAGGTTTGTAAGTGTAACTGAAGTTTTCTCCAGTCCTGCCCAGCCCCATGGACCCCACAACTGCTTATAAAATAATCACTCAGAAGCTCATATTAATTAAACTGTCCGGCCATTAGCTCAGGCCTACCACTGTCTAGCTCTTACACTTAAATCGGCCCATTTCTATACATCTATACCTTGCCACATAGCTGTGGCTTACTGGTACTTTACATCCTGCTCCTCATTGAGGCGGCTGGCAGCATCTCTCTCTGCCTCAGCCTTCCACTTCCCAGACTTCTCCTCTCTCTTTGTTCCGCCTATACTTCCTGCCTGACTACTGGCCAATCAGCATTTTATTTATCAATCAATCATCCACAGCATGTAAGTTTGCTAATCTTTTTTCTTTTGCTTATTTGAGTTTTATTCTTTATTGAAAATAATTTCTCATAAAATATATTCTGATTATGGTATCTTCTCCCTTGTGTGTCCCTTGATCACACTGCTTTCCCCATGCATCAAACTCCATTCATTTGTTCTCTCTTTCTTTAGGAAACAAATAGGCCAAATTTTTTTTAAAAAGAATAAAACAAAGCAGGCAAAAAAGAAAGAAAAAGCACAAAAATACATATGCATGCATCTATACACACACACAAAAAAACAAAACGAAGCAACATAAACATAGAAAATAAGAAACCATAATCTATAAACAAAAGATACATAAGGTTAAAAAAAAAACATGCCCAAAGCACTATGAGACAAAACAAGTTAAAAAATACCATTGAGTTTGTTTTGTGTTGGCTTTTCTTGGCTAGTCATGGGGCATCCATTAAGGGTGAAGTGTAAATGCAGTGAGACTCCATTGGAGAAAACTATTTTTCATTTTCTGAGCAGTTGTTAATTGCAGGTAGTTTCTGGATTAGGGGTGGAGCCTCATGTCCACTTCTCCTCTCAGTGTTGGGACTCCATCTGCCTTGGACCTGTGTAGACCCTGTATATGCTGCCATGGTGAGCTCAGAAGTGCATCAATCCTACTGTGTCTGGAAGGCTGTTTCTTTGGTCTCCTCCATCTCCACTGGCTCTTATAAACTTCCCACCTCCTCTTCTGCATAGTTCCCTGAGTCCTGAGGGAAGAGATTTAATAGAAACTTCTTATTTAGGACTAGGTATTTTAACATCTCTCAATCTCTGCACATTGTTCGGTTGTGGGTATCTGCATTAGTTCCCATCTACTGCAGGAGGAAGCTTCTCTGATTTTGGCTGAGTGAGATGCTGTTCTATGGGTACAGTAGAATGTGTTAAAAGTCATTTTATTGATGTGTTACCTTAGCAGAGCAATAGTATCTGGTTTTACCCTAAGTGTCTGGTATATCAAGTCTCATGGTTTTGGCCACCCACCCAAGCAGTCACAACTAGATTCCATCTCAATGACTGGGCCTTAAATCCAATCACATAGTAGGTGATTACTCCCACATCATTTGTGTCAAAATTGCACTGTGGTGGTTTGAATCAGAATGGTCCCCATAGGCTGTGAATCAGGATGTAAAGCTTTCAGCTATGCTGTAAGGCCATGCCTGTCTGCTTCCAACCATGATGATAATACACTAATCCTCTGAACTATAAGAAAGTCCCCTTAAATCCTTTCAGTGATAAGAGTTACCATCACCGTTGTGTCTATTCACAGCAATAGAACATTAAATAAGGCATAAGATGGTACCAGGGACTGGGGTATGGCTATGACAGGCCTGACCATGTTATGGTTAGAAGAAGACTTCAGGTCTCCGGCCTAGAAAAGCAGTTGAACACTTGAAGCAGGCATAGTAGGCCATCCTTGTAGGAGCATTGAGGACAATATTGTGGAGGACAATGTGAACTATGGGGACTCAGATCAAGAGGTTTCAGGGAGGAAGAATATCAGTAAGTGTCCCGGAGACTATTCTCATAATATTCTGGCAAAAAAATGTGGCTGCTTTTTGCCCTGGTCTTAAAAATTTGACTGGCTAAATGAAAGAGTTTTGGATTAAAAGAATTGGCAGACAATTCATGGTAATCACTCTCATAAAGATCTATAGTTGAAAAGAGCAAGCAGGGTAAAAAGAAATACAAAATGCATAGTTTGGGGAGAAAATGAGCACCAGAAAATGTAATGCTGGAGCCAACTGTACTCAAGAAGTTAAACGTTGAAAGAAAAGCCTGTTGCTAAATGGAATGAAGGATGTGGTTGGTAATCTCAGGGAAAGACCCCACCCAGCTAATTCTGAAACATGTGAAATAAACAAGACTGGTGAATTTCCTTGGCTGAGAAACGATCAAAAACTCCAAGCTGATGCAAATGCAAGTCATTGAGGGGATCAGATTTCAGCCCAAGCAGGTGGCAGAATTTGGCAGTTTTAGCCTCTTGGTGCTGAATTTGGAGGCAAAAAGAATACAAGAAAGGAGTTATGGAAATTTCCTCTGCAGCTAAGAAAAGCCACTGAGGCCAGGCATTTGGCCAGATAGTCCCTGGATGTAGGTTCAAACTGGTCATTGTGTAAAGCTTTGAAGGTGAAGTCTGGGTTGTGTTGAAGACCATCATATGTGGGAGATGCTAGAGTTGTGGGATTCCTGACAAGGAGAGCTGCTAACAGGGTTTGGAAACAGCCCAAGAGAGAGAAATACGTGGTAGCCAACATAGCCAAAGGGAGTTGGAGAATGAAGAGTGCTTTGGATCAGACATAGAGATGCAGGATTTGGAGTTTGCCCTCCTGGGTTTCTGTCTTGCTTGGGTCCAGCATTTCCTCATTACATCTTCTTTGTTCCCTTTTGGAATGATATGTATTTTGTGCCATTCTATGTTAGAAGTATGTGATTTGCTTTTTGATTCTGATTTTACTGGGAGTTAGAGTTAAGGTAATTTTGAGTCTCCAAAGAGACTGGAGACTTTGGACTTTGAGACAGTGATGAGACTATGAAATACTATGAAGACTTTTGAAGTTGGAATAATGAAGTTGGCAGGATAGTCCCTAGATGTAGGTTCCAATTGTTCATTGTGTGAAGCCTTGAATGTGAAGCCTTCATTAATTGTATTTTGCCTTATAAAATAGCTAGAAGCCTAGTGGGGCCAGTATTGATTACTCAGGGTCCAAGGATTTAGCTACATCCAGCATGGGATAT
>CABHPH010119717.1:0-14505 GCA_902168325.1 Peromyscus nudipes
GAGGAGCCAGTGGGCTGGAGCCCAGTGATTCGTGACAGTGACAGAAGCTGAGGCTGAGGAGAGGGAGTCAGGATGTCTCACACACAGATTTCTACTCCATGGCCAGGACTTTGGATTAGTTCATAATAAAAGTACTTCACTTTCCTGGGTTTCCCTAAGATTTTTAAATTTTTTTCCCTCTCCATAATGACATCGTCTAAACGGTGTAGATGAAATGGAAGCAAGTTTAGGTGGTTGGGATTGTGAGATTCCTGTTGCAGAACTGAAATGCCTGGGTCTCGGCAACTGTTGAGGAGCTGGTCCGCATCGCGATCTAGTCCTAAGCCTCCAACTGACCATAGGAAGGGCGGGGGAACAGCTAAGCTCAGCATCAGGGCCAAGAGCCAGGTGTCATGGCTCACACCAGAAACCCCAGCACTCAGGGTCAGGCAAGAGGACTGCTGTGAATTCAAGCCTGCCTATGTTGTATGCCTGGTCCCTGTCTCCAACAAAAAAGCACCAGGGAGGTGAATTCCCATCCTCCTCTTCTGTGCGTGCCCTAGCTTCTTTGAACCTCGATGTCTTTTTCATGCATGAAGATGTTAGAGTTTTCCTTTCTACAACTGGTAATACTTGGATTCTGGCTTGTATGTAACTAGTGCTGGTAGGGTTGGGGAACGGTTATCTCTGTTGAGTGTTGGATATTCAATCTGTTGGCTCCAGAGGCAGGGAAGATGTCGAAGTCTCTTGGAGCCCGTGTGGTAAAAGACAAGTTCCATTTGAGTAAGGTTTTCTGTGAATGAGCATGCCTGCAAAGTCGTCCTTCTGAAAGTAGCCTTGAGAATGTCTTTCCTTCCGATAGACGTTTCCTCTGGTAACCGGGAACCAGAAGAATTATGTTTACTACTTTTTCTTTGGAAACTGGAACTTGCCAAACTAAAACTCGGGGGCTTTGAATAGCAGCTCAAGTCTTCTTCTGATAAAGAGCCTTGGGAAAGAGCCCATCCTGGTCTTGAGGTATTTGTTTCAGGGAAGTTTGCATGACTCATTGAGTGGTTTTTGTAGGAAAGGTAGCCTCCATTGCTGGCTTTTTGCCTCTGTGCTAGGACTGCATCCCCATCCATCTGAGAGTCCCTGCATCCCTGGGCTGCCCCAGGGATGCCTGTGTTTGCTTCCAGTATTTGGCTTAAAGTTTCTGGGGTTTTTTTTTTGTTTGTTTGTTTGTTTTGTTTTGTTTTTAAGAGCAGCCCAACCAGTGAGTTAGAATCCATAGCATGTACCTTGCTTTACAGAGTGATTGAGTGAACGGCCATGTTTCAGCATGGTGGTGGAAGACCAGCCCTCGAGACGCAATGCTAGGTTTAGATCTGGGCTCTACTGCTTATTCTCAGACTTTGGACAAGTTATTAAATTCCTCTGTACCTCAGTTTCCTCTTCTGTAAATTGAAAAACAATAGTTGCTTATAGAATTACTGCAGTATAGTGTTTCAGTAGATTCTCTGCTGTTGTTGATGGTGGTGTCATACAATTGCTTTAAAGTTCAGTCACTTTAAACCATGTAGCAATAAAATGGCTGACAGTGTGCTGCCCAGACCCCTAACCTCTTACCAGGCTGTCCTCTCCTCCTCTGCCACACCCGCTATCCTATACTCAGGCTTCTGCCAGTTGCTGCTTGAGACTAGGGACATCACCCATGCATTGACTTTCTCTTCAAGGGACAGGGGTTGGGGATTGGGAGTGAGAAAGGGAGAATGTCAGAGAGAAGTGGGACTGGAGGGGACTAAAAGCTTGGGATCCGTCCAAGTGTCAAAAGCAGAAGCATTCCAAGAATCAAAAAGCATCACAGGATGAAAGCAGCTTTATGTAAATCGTGCGGCTGCTTGTTTGTGTCTTTTGGTTACAGCTCTGTTGAGGGCTGGCCTGAGCCTTATGAGCCGAGCTAACCATGCCCTGTTACAATAAAACATGATACCATAGGGATTCCTTTTTTTGTGGGACGTAGCTATAAAATGGGTTTTAGGGTTCAGAGAGTATGTTTCTAAAGAATATTGACATCGTGGGCACCATGGCAGAACATAACAGTGTGGGGTTTTCCGTTTGTCCTCCATTTAGGCCAAGGATTTTTTTTACTTTAGGTGTGTGGGAACTCCACTGGGAATCTAGTACAGGAAACTCTGAAATCAGTAGAGTCTGGGGTCTTGGTAGGTCTTGAGAGTTTTCCCTCCCTCCCTCCCTCACCTCCCCCCTCCCCTCTCCTTCCCTTCCTCCCTCCCTCCCTCCTTCCCTCCCTCCCTCCCTCCCTTGTGGCTTGAACGTAGACCTTACGCTAGTCTTTAATCCCAAGCTAGCCATGTTGTGGGGAGACGAGCTAGCCATGTTGTGGGGAGACGGTGGGGCCGGGCTGGCAGAAGGAAGTCACTGGCAGTGTGCTTTGGAAGGTTCTGTCCCCTCCCTGTCCCTTCTCTTCTCTCCACTTCCTGACTGTCCCACTGTGCCATCCACACCATGACGAACTGAAACATCATTCCCAGGTCAGGAATTTTTGTCGTAGTGACAGTAAGTCTCACACAGTGAGGTTGGTCCCAAACCTTTGTGATGATGCTAAAAACAACCAAACTGTACATCTTATCACGGTGAATTAATAGCATGTGGATCATATTTCAGTAAAATATGAAAATGTGCTTATTTTATTTCTTCGGTCTTTAGTAGAATCATGCTTCAACATTATATGTTGATTCAAAGGCTTAGCACAGGGCTTTTGAACCTAGGAATGACTTATATTTTGAGATAGGAGCCGTCCTACGATGTATGGGATTCTTAGCAGTTATCTCTGTCTTCTACACATTAGCTGGGGCCCCTCTTCTCTCCCTTGCCTGTTAGTAACCAAGACTGTCTCTGAATGTTGTTAAATTCCCACCCTCCCCCGACCGTGTGTGTGTGTGTGTGTGTGTGTGTGTGTGTGTGTGTGTGTGTGTGTAGGGGTACAGGATGTCCCCTCAGTCTGCTTAACCTTCAAAGTTCATACTAAAAGCTGAGTTTCCTAAGAAGGAACTCATTTTATTCACTATTTCTCAGGGCTCAGAACAGTATTTGACACATGGAAGTTACAGATTGTAGTAAATATGTGAGTGGACAGAATTAGCTATAGTAGCAGTAGTACTTTTAAAAACACACAAGTATTGTAGTATCAAAAGTATCTCATACTTGGGAGCACATTCTCACAACCCATCAGTATTGTCAGGAAAGCATGTTTAAAAGGGAGTTTAAGTAGGTTTAGTGTAGGTTTTAGGTAACTTACCGCTTTGGCTCCCACTCATTCCAATCTGCCAAACTTCATTTACAGGTAGACAGATGCTTTTAGCCAGTGTTCTATACATAGGCTAATCTAAGGACATCAACTATTAGGTGGTGACCTGGGGCACCCTCCATTCCTATTCCTGCAGTAACTGTGCAGGTGTCTGCCTGCCGTCTAGATGGGAGCTGGTCCCTTCCACCAGTCACCTCTGAAAGTACCCACACGTTTCTCTCTGCGTAGGTGAGGAAACATGCTCCCTGTCAGCTCCAAATCAAACCTCTGTCACCTACGAGTCTTGCTTTTCCACCCAGTGATATCCAGTATCCCCCACTTGAGTGTCTTGTTCACGTCAGCTCTACTTCTGGTTCCCGTTCAGAGGCTAAATGTTCATGTCTCGCTGCTGCCAAGTGCTGCTCTGGGGATTGTCACTTTCCTGAGAGGTGCCAGAACATAAGTAGCTCGAGTGTGAGCCTTAGACAAGGCTGATGCTGGGTGGATCTTGGGGCCTGTGAATGTCTACTACTTTGTTCTCACACTTCCAGTCCCTGGAAATGCATGCAGCTTTTATCTCCTGCCCCCTCTCTGTCTTCTCTGTTAAAGCAGTGGCGCTAGTTATAGATTCTGAGCACTGAGTTTCTTTCATTAAGTGACATGTCACATACTCTGCTCTGTCTTGTGTCGATGAGGCTATAATAACTGCTGGCGTTGGTGGGGGAGTACTTAGTACACATTGTACATAAGTGCTTTTACATAGCCATTCTCTGATTTCTGATAGAATATTTTACAGGTGGATAAAATGGATGCAGTGCATTGTAGTTCTCCACTGTGCCACAGACCCCAGGGTAAGAGCCCAAGGGCAGATCTGGAGGGACAGAGGGGCTCAGCATTGCGTACTGTACCCCAGGAGAAGGATCACATACTGGTTTGCTCAGCTTTCCTACAGGTTCCCCAAGTTGCATGCTCTGTGAGTGGGCATGAAGGTGCTGAAAGGGAGCTCCTTCTCTCTCTGGTTAAGCGAATTTAAAAACTTTTGGCAAAGATGACTGACTCATCCCTTTCCTGTCAGATAGGCATGTCTCTATGTGCCTGGTCTTACTTAGAGATTAAAGCAGCAGCTCTTCTATGGCTGTAAGATACAGAAACACCCAGAAGTGAGTCTTCTTGAAATGGTGACTTGCTTGATTTTTTTTTAACCACACAGACTCAGAATGCCTTTACTAACTAAAAGTATGATTATATGGGTGCAGTGTAAAATTGCAAGTATGAGTATCTGTCCTTGTAGGAAGCTGTTTCTAATTATTTGTATTTTTGATATTCTGTTAAGAGCAATAAATACTGAACCTTTTTGTAAAATACAGAGGGAAATGATGCATTAGTAGCAGGGTGCAAGCATTTTGAAAGACAATAATTAGAAAGTCCAGAAACTACAGGGGAAAACAATCATCTTAACTCTAAATTATAATCCAAAGTCCGATGGTTATGGGAGAGCACAAAATCACACTCATCCACCATACTTTATTAAAATACAGTCAGTGAATTCTTTATTTATTGGCTCCACCAGTAAAATATGTTACAGCCATCAAAGACGTCAGTTTAGGTTAGTTTCAGGAGTTTTCCTTTAAAGCCAACGTCTGAGGAGTTTCTGTTGTGGAATTAGAAATGGAGCCCATCTCCTCAACACTTTATTTCTTCCTTATTCCTACATTGATGAGCGGTTTGAACGCTACCTCCATAATGAGAGCAGACTGAACAGGCGGCACATCATTGATAACAGGGCACATTCTTGCTTCCTCTTCTTCTCACCTTTTGGACATGGATTGAAGCCTTTAGATGTTACATTTATGAAGGTAACACACAGTATGTGGATATTGTGCCTGTCCTTGCAAAAGCTGACGCACGCACTCCGAAGGAGCGTGAGAGGCTAAAGAACAGGATTTTGGGAGAAATTGCAGAAAGTAACATCAAAATCCATCACTTACCGAATGCAGAGTCAGTTGAAGATGAAGATTTTAAGGATAAGACTAGACTCCTCAAGGCCAGTATCCCATTCACTGTGGTTGGCTTCAACCAGTTGATTGAAGCCAAAGGCAGGGTCAGAGGTCGTCTCTACCCGTGGGGTGTTGTGGAGGAAGCAAAGCAGGGGCTAATTCTGTGCTTTCCTGTTGCTGCAGAAGAAAGTGATTGATGATGAGGCAGGGATTTATGTTTAATTCAGGCCAAAAATCAATAGCACTAATAAAACAAGTCTTAAAAATCGTTAGTTATAAATTGCAGAAAATGGCCCCAAAGGGAGTGGCACTATTAGGAGGTGTAACAACTTCCTTGTTGGAGGAAGTGTGTCACTGTGGGGGCGGGCTTTGGAGGTCTTTCTCAAGCTTCACTCAGTGTGACAGCCAGTTGGCTTCCTGTTGCCTGCAAGATGTAGCCCTCTCAGCTCCAGCACCACACCTGCCTGCACGCTGCCATGCTCCCCACCGTGATCATAATGGACTGAACCTCTGAAACTGTAAGAGAGTCACCCCAGTTAAATGTTTTCTTTATAAGAGTTGGTCATGGTGTCTCTTCACAGCAATGGGAAACCCTGATTAAGACACTTACAATGATCATGACCTTCTAAGTAATGGTCTGAATGTCTGTGGTTTAAGTCATCCAGTGACTTTCATGTCAGGTTTATTTGGCTGCATGCATCAGTGCAATAGCACTGATTTCAGATGTGTCTGTAGTTTAAACTACCCATAAATACAGTATGCAATCTTGTCACATGTGGAGGGCCCAACGGACAGCTTCAGAGGAGCTGTGGAAGTGGCTGACCCTGCTATGTTTCTTGAGTTGTATAAAGTAAAGTAGGTATCTTCCATTCATAAAAATTCAGCCAACATGTCATTGTCTTTACATGTGTTATACTTTAACCAAAAGTTCATGTACAGCCGGGCGGTGGTGGCGCACACCTTTAATCCCAGCACTTGGGAGGCAGAGGCAGGCGGATCTCTGTGAGTTCAAGGCCAGTCTGGTCTACAGAGTGAGTTCCAGGATAGCCAGGGCTACACAGAGAAACTCTGTCTTGGAAAAACAAAAGTGACAACAACAAAAAAGTTCATGTACAAGTTAGGTGTAGTGTGACACAAATGTAATACCAGCACTTGAAAATCTGAGTCAACAAGGTCATGAGTTTGAGGCCAGCATAGGCCATGTAGCATGCCTCTGCCTCAAACAAACAAGCCAGCAAATAAAAACATCAACGTATGTGCGTCTGCTTGTGTGTGTGTGTGTGTGTGTGTAACAAGCACTGTTCCTAGTATGGTTATATTTAGAGTGACTTCCACCCTCTTGGCTAGACACTTGTAATTTTGTTGTCCTCTGGTCATAGAGGATAGCAAAGTGAACATTCAATCAGCACACCCATAGCCATAGAAAAGAAGGCAATTATTAATCAGCTTATTAATCAGGTCTTAGCAGTCTAGGGACAGAGTTATCGGCGGCTCTGAAAGGAGAGTTCTAACTAAGGCAGATATGGTGACTCCCTATCCTCAAGGCTAGTTAATTGTGTTACATCTACCCGTTCTGTGTCTGGGGCACATTCAGAAAGCTCTACCAAGGCTGGTTAAAATAAAAGGCTTCCATTTAAAGGTAAATTGATGAGAGAATGAAGCCCCACTGCCTTTTAGGAGGTTAGCTTTATTTCACCAAGATTCTGCTTATATACTTACCACATTTCCAAATTAGTCCATTTTTACTAAGATGCAAATTACTTAAAAAGTGAAGAGATTGTACAGAGGTCACGTTATTGACAATATTGAAACAATGTGATTGGGACTGGGTAGGCTTTGATCAGTTTCACTTTGCAGTGGTGGGGATTTAGGCTCAAGAGAAGCTCAATGGACTTTGCCCAGACACAGTTAATTAGCTCTTGTTCTCCAGCTGATGATTTACTGTCGGACCCGATGTATCCTCCTTTGATGGATCTGTCCATTCACAGCACTTAGCTTTAAGGAGAAGCTACAGTCACACAACTATAGCAACAAATAGCAGATCTTGGGTTTGCCACTGAACTGTGACTCTAGGCTCTGATGGGTGTGCAAACCGTACAAGCAAACACTAGGTGGGTGTTAATTCGGAGGTAGTCCTGCATAGGAAATAGCCCAAGGACACGCCTCTCAAACAGAGCCGAGGCAGAGGAGAAGTGAAGGCTTGCCTGCCCTTCTCCATAAGAGCAGGCCTGAGAGAGACATGCCATCCATCACTCCACGTTGGAGACCGTCTCTACTTCTGATCCTGACTACATAGTGAAGTTGTCCATTGTCTCTTTCAGCCTGCAGAAGTGCCTCTTTCAGGGACCTGCAGGAATGGATAGTATGGTGTTTGAATGTTAGTCCTTTTAATGGCATTCTAAAAGTGGTGAGCATAGTGTGTAGCCTCAAGTGTCACTGGGTTCTAGAGCCCAGTTGGGGACTTTGTTGCTGTTGGCACCTGTTACTTCTGCCACCATTTTCAAATGTAAGCCTCACCTTACAAAGCTGTTACAGGAATGAACAGAGATGCTAAAAGTGGATATAAAGATATATAGATATAAAGATATGAAAGTGGATAAGATGTTGACACATACTAAACACTCAGCAAATGTTTCCTGTGACTCTTATTATTCACATATAAAACAGCAACAGACTTGGCTTATTCAGGAACTTGACCACCATGCATCTTAGTGTAGAGTGTATTATTTAAGAAAGATGCTTTTGCTGCAAGCAATGGACAACAGGAAAAAAGTCAATGACTTTCTACTTAGGGGTGGGGCAAGAGACAAGAAGTGATGAATTTCACTTTTCAAAGAGCCTTGTTTTGGGGTTGAAAGGCCTAAGATCGAGTTCCTGCTCCATCATTTAATAAAAGATGACAGTGATTGATGAGAGGTGTGTAGCTAAGTGGTAATATGACATTCTGGATTCAAGCCGCAGCACTGAGAAAACGTGTAAATGAGCAAATGATCAGACCCTGCTGAGTCTCTTGTCTTCACCATGAGGTTGATAACAATGCCCACTTGGGTCTTGGAGGGTTGCCATGGAGCTCAGGGGTGAGAACGTGTACATGGCAAAGCTTTGCTGGAGATGAGCTCTGAGATGATGAGGTGTGTTTCCTTGTCTCCTTGCAGTTTCCACCTTGCTGCTGCGAAAGGCCACGTGGAATGTCTCAAGGTCATGGTTACACATGGTGTGGATGTGACTGCCCAAGACACTTCCGGTATGTGGTTACTAATCTCTTAAATCAACAAGCCAGCATGAGGATGGGTATCTTAAAGGTGGCACATACTCATTGTGGAAAATTTAGAGTGTGCAAACAAGCCAGGAGTCTACCATTTCTTCATTGTTTGCTTCTGTATGTTTTCGTCTTCGGTGTGACTGGTCAGCTGGAGACTATATGCTTCTTTTTCTCCAGCACTGCATTTTATATTAATTTCTAAGACTGTATATATAGATCAACCAATATCTCCTAATTCTTGATTTAATGTAAGCTGATAAATACGTTGAATTATTGGTAGCAGATTTCATAGCTAGCTTAGAGCTCTGGACAGAAGGATGACTTTAATCCTGACCCTGGCTATACTGCAGGGCCTTCAAAGTCATCTGGGACCTGGAAGAGATGAAGGAAGAAGGGGAAAGAAAGAAGAATAAACAGTACACGGGGGCGGGGGTGGGGGGAACCGCAGAAGGAGGAAGGCAGAGGAGGGAAGGGGAGGGGGAGAGAGAGAGAGTATGGTGATGGTTAGTGTTGTCAGCTGGCAGAATTTAGAATTGATTGCCTGGAAGATTGGCCCTGGGCATGATGGCTAATCTTGATGAAGGAGGAAGACCCAACCAGTGTACCATTCCCTAGACGGGATCTTGGGCCAAGTAAGTGGAAAGAGTGAGGTGAAGCATACATGCATTCCTTGCTATGTGGAGATAAGGCAGACAGCTACTTCAGGCTCTTGCCACCGTGACTTCCCTTCTGTGAGGGACTGTACCCTGGAACTGTGAGCCGAATGAACCTTTCTCCCTGAAGCTGCTTTTGTCTGGTTATTTTTTATCAACATTAACATGGGGATGTTTCCTAAAGGCTTCCTGGGTGATTCTAATGTGAAGCAGTGTTGGGAAATTTTTAGCAAGGCAAATGAAAGGAAAAGCAGGATAGCCTGTGTCTGTAGCGCCGTCTTCCAGCAAGGGGCCCCTGGGGTCTTTGTCCTAGGATTTGTTCTCTGTTGGCCATGTGGAAAGGTTCAAGCTGATGACTTCATTGGTCTGTGCACTTGAAAATCTTTGGCCTCTAAAAGGTTTACATTAGTTTTTACTGGGATATAAAGTTGGTATAATTGCAGAGTCTTCATCTAGAGTGTTCATTAACTACACTGAATTCCTTCCTCTCCCTCCCCTGAGTGGCCTCTTCAGAGCAGCCATCTCGGGGATCAGCCAGGTGTCATAAGCCCATTATTACCCACAGAATGGTTGGAAACCTAAAGTTTCAGAACGGTTTTCGAAGTCCGTGGCGTATTTGGCCTTTCTTTTTCTTATTTTTTAAGTAATTTAGTAGTTGGGAATCTTTACACTTTGAGAATAGTTGGGTGTGTTTGTTTTCTAGAAAAGCCAAGAACCAAATGGGCATAAGTCAAGCAAATGTGTCAAGCTAATATAACTATTTTTTGGGAAAAAAATTGAAGTACCACTGATTTTTCTGAGCAGTTTCACAGAGAATTCAAAAAAAATATATGAGGAAGGTCAGTGTTAGTAGAACAAACTTCCTTTAAGTGACTGTTTTGTGGGGAATATTAATTCATTTTAAACAAATGACACTTTAATCTCAGGACCCAGCTATTTTGTTTATGTTAAAGTACTGTCAGTGTTTTTAAAGTTATTCCACATTATATAGTGCAGATATGAGTGACCAACATACCACCAATAATGTCAGTGAGGGGAGGTTGATCTCTAAGAAAACTGTAGTGTCAAAGAATGAGGCTAGAGTAAATGGACCCGCCGTCCTGTGGTTCTGTTCCACTGCTTCTGTTGTTAGGAAACAGATTAGGTGGGAATCTAGTTATTCCATCACAGCCAGATATCACCCTTCATCTCTCCTTGTAGAGAAATAAGCTCCTTTGATAAATATTAATGATAGTAAAGTCCAAAAAAATGCAAAGAAAATTACCATTGCTTCTACTCCTACTAGAAAGAAATATTTCATGCTCCTTAAAAACAAACAAAACAAACAAAACAACCATGTTCTCCCAAACACACTTCTACTTAGCTCAATCACATTATGGAATTCTGTGTCCTGCCTTTTGCAGTGTGTGTGTGTGTGTGTGTGTGTGTGTGTCTGTCTGTCTGTCTGTCTGTCTGTGTGTAAACCACAGGCCAACCTCTGATATCATTCCTCAGGTATCATCTACTGTGTTTTTTGAGACAGGGTTTCTCCTTGGCCCAAAGTCTGTTGAATGGGCTATTCTGACTGGCAAGGAAACCCCAGCGATCAACCTAAATCAGCCCTTCTCTGCCTCTCCAGTGCTGGGATCCTAAGCACACATCACCATGCTCAGCTTTTTTTTTTTTTAATGTTTATTTTATTTGCATTGGTGTTTTGCCTGCATGTATGTGTGAGGGTGTCAGATCTGGAGTTACAGACAGTTGTTAGCTGCCATGTGGATGCTGGGAATTGAACCGGGGTCCTCTGGGAGAGTAGTTAGTGCTCTTAACCGCTGAGCCATCTCTCCAGCCCCCCAATCTCAGCTTTTTAAATGTGGGTTCTGGAGGATGGAAGTCAGGTCCTCATGTCTACAAGGCAAGCACTTCAAAAACTGACTCAACAGCCAACCAAGCTCTTAAGAAGACCAGCCTTTTTTTGTGGCTGCATACAGCGACCTGGGTATGTTTCCTATTTATGATACATACCTCTAACTGGATTTCTGAGAACTGGGTCAACAAAGAACCCTGAACATCCCAGCTCCACGCCACCTTCCTGCAGACTCAACAGCATAAAGGGACACTGGAGGGGGTACTTGGACCCGTGGTTGAGGTTCCACAGTGCTGGCCAGTAAGAACTGATTGAAATTTTAACTCTAAATACTCTATGGGCCAGGATGTTGTCCAGATGTTCCAAAAGTCTCTGAGCCTCCAGTCACTTCCTGTCATCTGACAGCGCCCGCCCTGAGGCCAGCATCCTGCTCCTGAGGCTTTGCAGTTTTGTTTGGGTCTTGGTGAGGCACCTGCTTCTGCAGTGATTCCATGATGTGAACATTGAGGACAGCCACAGCAACAAACAAAGGGAATGTCTGTGTGGAGAAAAGGGCATGGGATTTTTTTTAATAGTGTTTTTTTTTTAAATATTGCATAAGTAATATACAAAGAAAATAATCATTGTTTCTACTTCTACCAGAAAGAAAAAAAAATTATGCTCCTTTAAAAAAAAATCTCCCTAAAACATTTCTACTTAGATCACATTATAGAATTCTATGTCCTACCTTTCGGCGTGCGTGTGTGTGTGTGTGTGTGTGTGTGTGTGTGTGTGTGTGTGTGTGTGCGTGTGTATACATTCATGTTTATATGTATGTAGATACACTTGTGTGAGTGTATGCATATGGAAACCAGAGAGTAACCTCTGATATTGTTTAATTCTTATTATTTAAAGTAAATATTTAAATTATTTAAAATAATAATATTTTCTTAAAAAGTAAAGCAATTAAAAAATTAAAAAAAAAACCTGCGTGTGTCTCTCCTGTGACCTGGTGTCCACTCTCACTGTCCCTCTCAAGAAAGTATTTCTGGGCCGGGCAGTGGTGGCGCACGCCTTTAATCTCAGCACTCGGGAGGCAGAGCCAGGCGGATCTCTGTGAGTTGGAGGCCAGCCTGGGCTACCAAGTGAGTTCCAGGAAAGGCACAAAGCTACACAGAGAAACCCTGTCTCAAAAAAAAAAAAAAAAAAAAAAAAAAAACCCAAAAAAAAAAAAAGTATTTCTGAAAATGAGGGAAAGAAATTAGTCACTGTGCCTTCCTTGGTGGTCGTCTTTAGTACCAAATGGCTGTTATAGTTAGAGGGTGATAACTCAGCTTTGACAAGATGTTTTCAGTGAACCCACTTTCAATGTTGCCCAGTGTTACTGAGATGCGATAGCCTTCAAATATGAAAACCTGCTGAGATGTGACATGAAAATCTGTTACTAAAAATCCTACACTTCTATGTCAGGATTATGTCGTCATCATCATCATCATCATCATCATCGTCGTCATCGTCATCATCCTGGCTGGCCGGAAATTCACGATGTAGAGGGTCACACATAAACTTTCAGTAACCCTCCTGCCTCTGCCTCTTGAACTCTAGGATTCCATGTGTGAGCCCGATGCCTGGCCCCGGGAGGGCTGTTTCAGAATACGTTCCACTGGTGCTCTCGCTTCTTTTCATTCACAGAATCTGAAGATGGTCAAATTGTAATTTTTCCTACAACAGCCTTTAGAGGCAAATAATTGTTTCTCTCTTAAGTTATCCTTCCATATGAAGTGCTCGGAATTGAGAGAATTTTTACGGATGTCTCGCAGTGAATCTTATAAGAACGCTGTCAGCAGGTGACTGCATACTTTAGATAGCTTAGCTGGCTTAGGTGAGCGGGTCAGAGCGGCAGGCAAATGTTCCTTGTCTAAGATCATAGGAAGCTCGTTGCAGTCAGCTCCTGTTTTATTGTGACTCATGGGACTTCAGTCAGATCACTTTTTATTCTCTACTCATTAGGCTGTTGTAAGGCTTCAGATCTTAAAGACAAAAAGCAACAGAAGGAAAAGGTTTGAGGCAGGTGTGGTGGCCCATTCTGCTAAGGTCGGAGGATGGCCAGTGTGAGGCCAGCCTGGGCTACTGGTGAGGTTCTGACTCAAACAACAAGGATAAAGAACTAAAAAGCTTTAACAGTGTCCACACCAAGTGGTTGTGCTTAAACATTAGAACAAACAACCCAAACCCCTCAGACACAGGGAAGACCGTTGCTTATGTTGTCTGGGGGTCGTCCCCCCCCGCCCCGCCCGCCTGCCCCATCCTTAATTGCTGTTTGCCAAGCAGCACAGAGTGTATAGGTAAGGAGTTCAGCCTTCTCTGACTGCACCCACAGTATCCATCCTGGATCCTGTGTTTCTTGTGTGGTCTTGTTCTTCCTTCATATGAGAATTGGAAATTCTTTTTGTGTGTGTACAAAACACTCTGGGAATACAACAGAAACGATGCTTAGGGTTTTTGATTTTTCTCTGGCTCTTTGTGACTGTTGTTGTTATTGCCTGTACACCAAACTGGGAGACAGATTGAAATGAAAATATTGCTAGAAGACTAGAAAGAAAAACCCAAAGAACCTACTGCTTATTCTGAATATCTGGAGTATAAGCCTTCAGACTCTCTTATTAACCTACATATACACTGGGGCAATGTGTCACAATTCAAAACAAAAGTGACTAATGCATCAGAATTTTGTTTTTCTTAGTTGATAGTGTTAGACTAATGTGGCAGCCTTTCTCTACATCACGAGGACCCGAGCTCTCCATTCCTGATTCCAGCACCATCAGGAGCTTTTCTTCTTTCTTCTATTGAGAATTTTATATATGTATACAATGAAATATGACTCTATGCACCCATGTTCCTCGCCCAACTTCCCCTATATAACTCCCAGCATGCCCCCTTCCAATTTCATGTCTTCCTTTTTGTGATAACTCACTGAGTCCAGTTGTGGCCCCAGGAACCCAGGTTGGGCATCACTGCATCCCTGGGGGACAGCATCCCAGTCACAGCATGGGAATGGGAGGTGCAACTCATACACCATGCACCAGATCCCCTCAGACCTCACTGGGTACCACGTGGACTGTGGCCACATCTGCCTTTATCATGCAAATTCTAGGCAGTTATGTGCTTAGTTGAAACACAAAGGTTTTGCAAGAGACAGAAGCAGAGACTAAAGGGTGATTTGTGTGTCTTGTCATACTTACAACCCTAAACTTTTTCCAATCTCTTGGTGCAGTTTTCCTTGTCAAACTTCTTCAGTCAGAAAGGATATTTAGATGAGTGGGAATCGGAACTATGAAAACATAAAACACAAGGCGTCCTTTGAGGGCTGAAATTTATGAGTCCTCCCCCTTCTCTAGCATCCGCGGTTGCTAGGATACTTGTTTTATTTTTGTTTATTTGCTTGCTTTTGTTTTTAAGTTTATGGGTGGGATTTCATTATATTAGACACACTAATCCCACTC